>JACXGJ010000236.1:0-149510 GCA_016801105.1 Esox niger | reverse complement strand
ACAGTATATACAGTATAGCTAAATGCTTTTGGTTACCTTGAGAATAACAGTTGCGTGACTTATCATTATGCGCGATGTATGTATGTAATTTGAATGTTTTGAAACAACACTACATCGTAGGAGCTAACTAGCTATGTAGAATTTGGATTGAAGAACGCCCAATGCTGCTTAACTTTGTCGAAGCTAGCCTTATATTCAAGATTCCGACTTAGATCATCAATACCTCATCAACAAAACATGCCAGAAAGACAACAATTACATACTCTGAATCTGCTGGCAATAGCAAACAAGCAACACTGTCATGTAATGAGTTAAAGCAGGACCCAGTTGCAGACATGACAGGAAAATAAAGGATTTAATGGTGGAACAGAGGCGGTAAAATCAAAACAAGAAAACTGTAGAAAACAGGCAGGCAGGCAAAAACACAGACTTGTGGCAGGGACGGACATAAACCAAGTAGGAAATACAATGATTGACAAAGGGCTAACAGAAAAGGGCAAACTAAATTGGGAGTTAATGAGGACCAACCAGAACAGAGCAGAATGTCAAAAACACTCCCTGTCCAAACTACTGAGAATTATTGATAGAAAAACATTTTATAAACTAGTAATAATTTTAAAAAAAATTAAAATGCAAACCTAAGGGTGTTGATGGTAAAGCAGCTCTCCCTGAACCTATGTCAGTTGATTAATTCCAAACAAGTTTTACTGGGTCCAAACTATTAAGCATAATCCATGTAAATTTGCTTTATAAACTAGTAATCATTTCCTGCACTGGAAAATTGGAAAACTAAAGGATGTTAATGGTAGAGCAGCACTCCCTGAAACGAGGGTCCAAGCTATTAAACATAATTCATGAAAAATTGCTTAATAAACTATTGATAATTTCCTACATTGGAAAATTGGAAGACTAAAGGATGTTGATGGTAGAGCACCTGTCTTTGAGCCTGTATCCGTTGGTTATTTCCTAATATGTTTTAGTGGGTCTGAGTTATTAAACATAATTAATGAAATGATACATAAACTAAATACTAAACTACCGTAAATTCCGGACTATAAGCCGCTAGTTTTTTCCCACACTTTGTACACTGTGGCCAATAATACAGTGCGGTTAATGCATGTTTTTTTTCATGATGCCAAAAACAGTAGACCAATAAAATTGATGAGTACCGGTAGTTCACAGAGGTCCAATGAAATTGTGCGATTCATCAACATGGAAGACACTCGAAAAGCATACAATGCCGCTTTTAAGTTAAAGGCAATCCGTCTGGTGATCGTGTTACCGACACATACGTATATTTTAGTAGTACGGTAGATGTGTTACAGGTACTGTTTCAAAAGAACATTCGTAATATGATGTACAGTATTTGTTTGTTTTACCATACGTATTAAATCAAACGTTAAAAAAATCCTCACGTGTAATATCTTTCTGTGTAAATATCTCATACAACGTGGGATACCTGCGGCTTAAAATCCGGTGCGGCCTGTACAAGTACAAAATAGATTTTCTTTCTAAAATTAGAGCGTGCGGCTTATAATCAGGTGCGCTCTGTAGTCCGGAATTTACGGTAGTAATGTCACGTCCCTGCCTCCACGAGCGAGCAGCAGAGGGCATCTCGCGTTTTCCAGACTCTCTTCTTGCCTTCCCGTGTTCCGACCGATCGTCCATCCCGGACTATTCTGCCTGAGCCCTGCCTGTACTTTTGTTCCCCGCCAGTATCCTGATCTCTCGCCTGTCCCCGACTACTCTGCCCGTTCCCTGACTGTGCTTCTGCCGCCCGCACGTTTTCCGACCATCTGCCCGTCCCCGACTACTCTGCCTACTGCTCGTCTGTGCCTTCGCCGCCGGTACGTGAGACGCCTCACCTCCCGTCCCTGTCCGCTCTGCCTGTCTCCTCCACTCTCGCCCCCAGTCCGCGCTTGGATCCTGAACTGTGCGTCTGACAAGTAAAAAAAAGCTTTTCGACTATGAAAGTTTAATATGAAACCAGTATGAAAAAACAAGGAGTGTTGCTTGTTCGCTATCGCCAGCAGAGCAGATTCATAATATGTAATTGCTGTCCTTCAAGCAGGTTTTGTTGATGAGGAATTGACGATCAAACTCTTTAATATAAAGCTAACTTCACTGCAGTTGCTGCTTAGCCGAGATGACATCATTACACAGGCTGAATCTCAGATCGCATACTTGCATACAATATATGCCAGATTAATATGCAAGAAGATTGGTATGTCCCAAATCATATTACGCTGAAAACAGTATGCCAAACATTCCCGGATGGTCTACTATTTCTGGTGGATTTTGGAAGTATCCATGCATATTTTGTGGGGTAGCCTAATATAGAAAACAACCTCTTGTGCAGTAAAAGAGGGCTTTCCATGATTCTCTCATCTTTTCACTAACTGAAAAACTCAGTTATCACCTATATTGACAGATATTGTATTAATGTAATTTACGTATGAAGGAAAAACAAATGTTGTTGTGCCATGACATGACATAGCTTTGGCAGTTTGAAGTTCGTCATCTTTGTTTGTCTTGGTAGAATGGGCTCAGATATTATGAGTTATGACATTTCCAAGTCATAAGATACTAGTATTACTTGCTTGTAATAAATTAAACGGCCAGTGGCAAAAGCAAAATGGCTATAGGTGGTATTTGTGGTGGCAGTAAACTTTTTAAGAATCGTTTAACACAATGCTTAATTGATTCTAGCTAAACATTCAAACATGGCATGGTGTTAATTAATGTATGACAAAATTGTATTTTGACGAGGTAATATGATCCAATCTGTCCAAGTACTGGCATACAAGTTTACTATACTAAACAGTACATACCTCATCACCCCGAAGTACATACAGTGGGGCAAAAAAGTATTTAGTCAGCCACCAATTGTGCAAGTTCTCCAACTTAAAAAGATGAGAGAGGCCTGTAATTTTCATCATAGGTACACTTCAACTATGAATTTATTGGTAAATTCCTCGGTAAAATAAGTAATTGGTCACCTACAAACAAGCAAGATTTCTGGCTCTCACAGACCTGTAACTTCTTCTTTAAGAGGCTCCTTTGTCCTCCATTCGTTACCTGTATTAATAGCACCTGTTTGAACTTGTTATCAGTATAAAAGACAACTGTCCACAATCTCAAACAGTCAATCTCCACTATGGCCAAGACCAAAGAGTTGTCAAAGGACAACAGAAACAAAATTGTAGACCTGCACCAGCCTGGGAAGACTGAATCTGCAATAGGTAAGCAGCTTGGTGTGAGGAAATCAACTGTGGGAACAGATATAAGAAAATGGAAGACATACAAGACCACTGATAATCTCCCTCGATGCGGGGCTCCACGCAAGATCTCACCCCGTGGGGTCAAAATGATCACAAGAACGGTTAGCAAAAATCCCAGAACCACACGGGGGGACCTAATGAATGACCTGCAGAGAGCTGGGACCAAAGTAACAAAGGCTACCATCAGTAACACACTACGCCACCAGGGACTCAAATCCTGCAGTGCCAGATGTGTCCCCCTGCTTAAGCCAGTACAGGTCCAGGCCCATCTGATGTTTGCTAGAGAGCATTTGGATGATCCAACAAGGATTGGGAGAATGTCATATGGTCAGATGAAACCAAAATAGAACTTTTTGGTACAAACTCAACTCGTCGTGTTTGGAGGAGAAAGAATGCTGAGTTGCATCTAAAGAACACCATACCTAATGTGAAGCATGGGGGTGGAAACATCATGCTTTGGGGCTGTTTTTCTGCAAAGGGACTAGGACGATTGATCCGTGTAAAGAAAAGAATGAATGGGGCCATGTTTCGTGAGATTTTGAGTGAAAACCTCCTTCCATCAGCAAGGGCATTGAAGATGGAACATGGCCAGGTCTTTCAGCATGACAATGATCCCAAATACCCTGCCCGGGCAACAAAGGAGTGGTTTCATAAGAAGTATTTCAAGGTCCTGGAGTGGCCTAGCCAGTCATCAGATCTCAACCCCATAGAAAATCTTTGGAGGGAGTTGAAAGTCGGTGTACTTTTTTGCCCCACTATAAGCTACTTGCAGTACATATGTTGTTTGCGCTCGGATATTCAACAGTGTCTGAATCGCAAATCGCATACTATGCACTACAAGTATGTACTTCACGGATGATGGTAAAGTACATTCTGTTAGTACATAGTAAATTAGTATGCTAGAATTGGGACCAATTGGGATAGACTAAACTCATCATAAAATTACATCTCAACATTTGATTTTGTTTGCGCATTACCATCATCCCAAGTTTGAATATTTAACTAGACACCATTTAAGCATTGTGTTAAACTGACTGACTTTTCTAATGACGTTTACTTCCACCATAAATACCATATATGGACTGTTTGGCATTTGCCACTGCCATTTTAACAGTGTATAGTTTGAGACCTACTTATCATCTCACACATTAATCTGGCATACTATATAGTATGCAAGTATGCAATCTGAGATTCTACCACTGTCCTTCATAGGTGTCCACTATGTTCCAAAGAAAGGCTGAACAGTATTGGCTGTAGCCAAACTGACACAAAATGGTTAACCAATGGAGAAGCATCATCCACACCTCCCACAAAAGCCCATCAACAGCTGTGGGGTTGAAGTGAAAACAAAGAATTTTCAATCAAAAACAATTTTCAAAAGCAAAAAATAAGCACTGCAACCAAAGGGGCTGTCCAGCCAAAATAGGGTGAAGTTGATCGTTTTGTTTGCAAACAATTCTTTAAAATCTAAATATTCCCAAAATATTTCATTGTAAAAACCTTTTTTACTTGGAAGCCTCATTTTTGCTTTAAGAACAATTATTATTGATTGAAAAGAGAAAAACATTTGCACTCAACAAAAAGACACAAACGTACCTCCATAGCTGAGGTCAATAAGCATATCTTTATTCACACGCAAAGACTCACACAGCGTTACATTCTTTTGTTGAGACATCCATCCATCAACAAAGAACAAGTGCATATGGTTCTGTCAATCTGACCCAATTATTTAATATGCAGAACATTTCCTTGATTAGCAGTCCCAATGTTGCAAAGATAATTAACTAAAATATTCCAAAAACATTGTGAAAAACTAACTTTCTGTTACTGTCTCCCTCACTAACTCCTATTCAATGTAACGACAGTGGTTATATCAGTAATCAGTGGCGCCATATGGATTGTAAGGGCCCGTGACTGACTTGCACCCAAAAAATAGAACATTAGTTAAAGAATCTTTCAATTACAAAACATAAAATTACTAGTCCATCCACCTTTCCCTTTTCCCTACCTATCCTATTATTCTTTTGGCAAAACGAAAACATCCAGAGAACCTCTGTATTCTGCATTGCGCAGAACAAACAAAGGTGCACTGTGTATTTGCAATTGTTGCTGGCATTTTACTCCACCCAGCTCCGTGGCTACAATATAACGGATATGAATATATTTGGATATGAAATATATATTGCCCTATAGAAAGAAAACCGTTCTATAAGCCGCAGTGAATGTATTGCAGGAAATGTTCATAAGACTCTAGAGTATATGCAAAGAAATCAAGGGGCACTGTGTATTTGCAATTGTTGCTGGCATTCTGTAGATTTGCAACCTACACCCTCCTGGTGGCATTCTGGGATTTCATTAAGGTGAGCAGACACCAAGAGTCACCAGTGCAAACACTTCTGAGATAAGTGTTCCTAGATGAAAAGCAATAAGTGACAACTCCATTGAATACAGTACTTTATATGGAATATTTATCATACTGTTATTTTTCCTTGTGTTCAAATATATTATTCTTCACCTTATTTGTGTTATGGCCCTAACCCAATGCAAGGAGAATATATTGTACTAAAATGTTTTTCATTCTGTTCGATCACTCCAACAAATCAATGTGTTTTTCTTGTTCGCTGGGTCGGGAACGGTATAATTTGGGTAATATTTTAACATCCACCAGTCAACACTGAGCCAGAAAATCATCTCTTGGGCCAAATTCCTCCACTTCCTGCTTGGATGAGTATGGATATGGATCCCCAAGGATAACATAAATGCAAACCTTCCATCCGAGTTCAGGGATTATCCAGACACCAAGGTTGTGATCAACTCGCACTGTACCTTCAAGGGCATGTTGGGAATGTCACCACATGGAGCTGTCACTTTTTGATCCTTTTTGTATTCTAGTTCTGTGAGTGACAAGGAGATTGATAGGCAGCCAGGAATTATTTCCTTACTTATCCTTGATCATTACCTTCATGGTGGATGAGGGCTACCTCGTGGACGATCTTGTTCCGTGCATCTGTCAGCCAGCTTTTCTGCCAAGGCACGCACAGATGCCAGCGCATGAGGTTAAGTAGACCCTATCCATTACCTGGCTAAGGGTGCATGTCAAAAGAATGATTCAGAGAGTAAAGGAGCAAAAGCTGTTTGAAACAATCAATCATCAATCAATCAATCAATCAATCTGTTTGAAGCAGTCATCCCTCTGACCTTCTCCGGCAGCATCAACCAACTATTTGCCTTGTCATGCTTGCTGGTCAACAATCAAAATGGAACTTTGGTCAGAGCATGGGCCAAGCCAGTATAAATGTACATATGTTTTTGCTTTGGGTCACTCTGATTTGGAGCAATTGTTAAGGACAACCAACTGTATTGAATAATAGCTGCATGTAATTAATTGTTTATTTGATATTACCTGATTTTGTGCCAATCCCAAAATCAATCGAACTTCACAAATGTCAAAATATGAAATGTATAATTTGTGGATTCAGTATATCAATTACTTGTAACACTGCATAGCATATTGATTGTTTGTGTAGATCTTGTATTTGCCTTAATAAGGAAATTGGTTTTAGTAAGCATCAAACAGAAAAAAATGAAAGATTCAACAGCATGTCAATGAAATACAGAAGATATACATTTATTAATAAATATGAACGGTTATTTGTTAAACTGTTAAAATTAAACACATTAAAATACATTCTACATACAATACATATTTGTGTTTTCTTTACGGGAACACTCAGACTTGTTTTGAAAACTGAGTTTCTACAGGTGCTAAAATTTAACAACTTCAAACAAATACTAATTCTTAATATTAGTATTTGTAACAACTGAACTAGCACCCAAGCAGGGTGATACATTCAGTTGCGAGACAGACTTTTCTGCAAGGAGTGGTAAAAATGAATGGTAAACCTTTTCTCTAAACACGATCTTTATACATCCTCTCAACTAGAATGTCCTCCTGAACACAGATGACAGTCACACCAGCTACAACCTGTTAGAAAGATTTGACCTTGCACCTGCCAGTAGTAGGCATGTGATCTCTTCAACTTCAGCTCTCCATTCTGTATTTTCAGGTAAAGCCAGTCCACATAACTTGGTACACTTGGCCCCTCCAAGACACCAAAGTGGGACCTTACACTTGGGTCAAATATGATGCGATCTGGAGGTGATCCTAACCATTGGGCATCTGGGTGACTACAAAGCCACATGAGAAGAAGTTACCGTTTTTCAATGGGCAGCCCCCTCATCATCTCCATGGTCTGCATACCAGATCCCTTGAACATCCGTTCCGCTAGGTGCTCGGTGGATGTCTCTCCTGGTACATGGCAAACCTCGTGAGGATGTTATTCTCCTTTTTCTAAATTGATGCAATTCGGTGCTGCTGCTCTGCTCAGCCTGGATTTTGTGTGACATCTCACAGGTTGTCTCTAATGCCTTGTTTAGGAGTTGCTTTTGATGAGTAAGGATGTGGACACACTGAAGACTGCAGCCATCTAATGGAATTGGTGTAGGAAGGGCATCAGGTATCTTCACAATTTCATGGGGTTTTAGCTCTGGAGGTTGATAATGACTATACACTGCCAGCTTGCACAAGTCCAAAGGCAGACTCAACCAGGGGAACGTTGGCTGACATGTCCATGGTTGTCACGAGGCGCAGTAAGTGGAGTAAATTTAGCATATGTCTCTGAGACAGGTGAAAGTCCATATCAGGCATTTGTCTGTGGAGAGCTTCGTAGAGGGAACAAAACATTTAATGCATTTTTTGGGCATAATTGATGGCTTAAAGGGCTAAAGCTCAGTTTACAGTGTATATCACATTTCTAAAACATTAATTTGAGGTGCCTCTAACCTTAACTTATCCCATCAGCACATGAGTTAATTGGTTTCTCAAACCCACATGCTATCAATTGGACCAGGATTCACACTCTAAAGAGTGGCAATCTTTTGCTACAGACTTAATATTACATAGGATAACTAATGTGTGAGCATTGTTTTAGGCACTGTAAAGACACACGTGTCCTTGGCTTGTACCAATGTTGTTCTGTATTTAGGCTATGACTGACAAGGTGCACAACTCAGGCCCTCAAGGTAGGCCATAAAGACAACTGGAGTAGGTTAAAGTTTTTACAACCCTCAGTTATGTATACTCTTGAGAGTGATATGATAATTTACTGATTAGATTAAATGTAAACATATACACAATGACATATGTACAATGACAATGCATCCCATGCCTATACAATGTACATCAATCACAGAGGCTCCTACTGTTAAATGGACAACAATTAATATCCAGTATTAATAATAATACATTTTATTTAAAGGCGCCTTTCTCGACACTCAAGGACGCCATACAAGGTATATATAAGACATTTTAAAAACAGTAAAAGAAACAAAATCAGAAAAAGGCAGAGCAATAGACATGTAAGTGGAGTAGGCAGTTTTAAACAGATGTGTTTTGAGTTGTGATTTGAAATGGGTAAATGTATCGATGTTTCTAAGTTGGGGTGGTAATGAGTTCCACAGACAGGGAGCAGAGCAGCTGAATGCTCTGCTCCCCATCCGTAGGTGAAAGTAGGCAGACTGGGTAATGTTATTGATATGGGGTTGAAAGGATAGTGTGCTGTCAAGGATGACACCCAGACTCTGGGGGAGGGTGAGACGGTGCAGTTATCAATAATGAGAGAAAAAAATGCTGGTTTTGGATAAAATGGATTTGGTGCCAATGAGGACAACCTCAGTTTTACTACGGTTTAATGAGGAAGTTTTGGGTAAGACAGTTTTTTATTTCAGAGATGCAATCTGTAAGGGAGGTGAGTGGGAGAGTGGAG
The DNA here is from genome assembly GCA_016801105.1 of Esox niger. Taxonomy (NCBI): domain Eukaryota; kingdom Metazoa; phylum Chordata; class Actinopteri; order Esociformes; family Esocidae; genus Esox; species Esox niger. The sequence continues at coordinate 140,404 of JACXGJ010000236.1, read as the reverse complement.
GAGGTTTTGGTGGAGAGATAGAGTTGGGTGTCATCTGCGTAACATGGAAGTGAATGTTAAATTTGCGAAAGATATTGCTGAGGGTAAGCAGGTAAGTGATGAAGAGTAGGGGCCCCAAGACAGTACCATGGGGCACACCTGAAGTGACGAAGGAGAGAATGGATTTACAAGACTTGAGTTGAATGAACTGGGTGCGGCCGGAGAGGTAAGATGTAAACCAATCTAACGGAGTGTGGGTGATGCTGATTGAAGATAGCCTATTGAGGAGGGTGGTGTGACAGATGGTATCAAAGGCTGGACTCAAGTCGAGGAGGATGAGGATAGTGAGGAGTCCAGAATCCACAGCCATAAGAGGTAGTTGGCATTCAATATATACGGTAGTGATACTACTCCCTGTGCACTCACACCCAATATAAAAAAAACACATCTTTAAAGGTGCTTTGGCTCCCACACTGCTGTATGCATTGTGCCAATGTGTGCATGCATGTATGTTCATGTGTTGAAGTGTAGTGAGACACTCCACTAACAGCACTCAGCAGCATTCTACACTACCATTCTCCAGCACAGGGTTAATTTTGAACAGCCAAATTTTAACAATTATTTTAGTAAAACTACAAACTCTTTAAATTGTTCATCTTTTGTTTAATATGTTCATATACCGAACTATGTTGAGGATGTCATCAAGTTTCTTGCCAAACAAATTAAACAAAACGGTCAAACTGTCAAACTCAGAAATTGGTCACAGGTCACGTTTACATAACATGTGCATATATCATACAAATGTGTGACTTTATGTCAATGTTATACCTTACCTCAGGCCCAAATGAACCAACAAGGTGTGACAGGGCAAAGGGGGATAAAACAGATGTGGAAACCTTGGGAACACTGAGAGCAGAAGGTCAGAGACACTGAAATGTTCCTACATATGCAATGCTTCTGAAAACCATCAATGACAGAGGGGAAGGGGTCATGGGCGGCTTGTTGATACACGTGGGGAGCGAAGGCTGGCCTATGTGGTCAGAGCCAACAGACAAGCTACCCATAGCTCGAATTACTGAAAGTTAATGCTGGTACTGCTAGAAAGGTGTCAGAACACACATCGCAGTTTGCCACCTATGGGAACAGTCAGGGTGCCCATGCTGACCCCTATCACCTCCGAAAGCGCCTACAATGGGAACATGAGCATCTGAGCTGGACCACAGAGCAATGTAAGATGGCCTGGTCAAATTAATTATGTTTACATTTCCGGGTGCGTGTGCGTTGCTTACCTGGAGAACACACGACACCAGGATGCTCTATTGAAAAGAGGGAAGTCGGCGGAGGCAGTGTGATGCTTTGAGCAATGTTCTGCTGGGAAACCTTGGGTCCTGCCATTCATGTGGTTGTTACTTTGACACGTGCCAACACCTTGTGCTCCGTTTCATGGCAGTGGTATTCCCTGTAGGCATTGGCCTCTTTCAGCGGGATAATGCACCCTGCCACAAAGCAAAAATCGTTCAGGAATGGTTTGAGGAACACAAAAACTAGTTCAAGGTGTTGACTTGGCCTCCAAATTCCCCAGATCTCAGTCAAATCAAGCATCTGTGGGATGTGCTGGATGAACAGGTCCGATCCATCGAGGTCCCACCTCAAAACTTTCAGGACTTTAAGGATCTTCTGCTAACGTCTTGGTGCCAGATACAACAGCACACCTTCAGAAGTGTAGTGGAGTCCATGCCTCAACGGATGTTTTGGCAGCAAAAGGTGGATCTTCACAGTATTAGGCAGGGGATCATAATGTACAATGGGGGGGGGGTCAGGAGAAAGAATCCCACTTTACTTACATGACAATATGGAAGTGTTTTCTTATAAAGTTTAAATAACCTAAAAACATCTCTTTATCTGTACACAGGAAGTCACGTTCATTCAAAACACGACAGTAATTAGCCAATGGGCTTACAGTACTGGAATGTGTATTGCAGATAGGGTTGTCTATAAAGCTGAGGTATGACCGGAAGTTCTTTGAGATGAGACGGAGTTTGTGAGACATTGTGCATGAAGACCGAGTCTGTAACATCATGAACAATAGACTATCAAATGCTGCAATAAAAAATAGAATTATTCTCTCCCTTGATGGGAGACCGGGTACACAATCATTATTTCAACCACTATACGAAACGGCTGGTTTCTAACAATATTATACATATGTTGTGAAATCCCAATTGAACATGATTTACAGTTCTTAATAAGCAGCAATCCAAACTGCTCATCTTCAAACCAAACTACAAGCTACAACTGGGTATTTCCATCACTAGCCATTTTCCATTCTTGTGGACAGCTGTTGATGAGAGAATTTATTGCACCAGCCATTTTAATACAGTAATGTGGGTGTGATTTCAAATGTAGTTAATATTTTTCATTCCTTGTTGCAGTTAGATGGAACAGCCACAAGAGGCCACCGCAACTACACGATCTCGCAACAACAGAAAGGACCCAGGTAAACAAATGCCAATAATTTTCATCCAGGCTATTTGGAAACAGACCTTCTTGATCGAACCAAACTAAAAATTAACACACTCTGGTGATTATTGCCATCATTAAAATATATTTGATGTAACTATTTTTAGATGTGTGAATAAGCGTTCAGAAACCTTCCGCGTTAAAATCTAGATTTTAACGCGGAAGGTTTCTGAACGCTTATTCACTGACCGAAAAATTGTTAAATCAAGTATATATACATAGGACATGCTTTATCATCTGGATGAAATCTTCGACGTCAATAAAAACAAAGGACAGAGACGCACACACTTACTTGCATGAAAGTAAAACGTTATATTGTAAAAACCCATACCGTAGTGTACAGTAATCCTAATAAAAGCGACACGCGGATTAATTTAGTAAATAATTTTTCGGAAGTGACGTTCTTCCACTTCCATTAAGAATTGCTGTATTGTTTTGATTCTGAGAGTTCCATGGCAAGCTGATTCTGTTTTGGTTTTTAGCTACAAAAAGAATAAGTTACAGGTTAGTGCGCACTGTGGAACACATTATGAAATAAAGTGAAAAACACAGTCCGTTTTTATTATTGCTTGATAAACGTAAGCCATTTTAGCAGGATAAGAAAGGCTAGCTAGCCAGCTACGCGTTAGCTGCTCTGTATAACAGCTTCTACAGTACTATAAACGTTAAGTTATAGTCCTGATAAGTGAAGTTAGATTTAAGCTAACCGTTTTATTTTTTAACTACTGTAGTTAGTGTTGGATTGTTGTATGTTGTTAATAATGAGTTCACGTCACGTAGGTATCTTCCGCACATTGTCTCTTCATTGTTGACTACCATGCTCATATGCAAAAATATGAACTTAAAAAACGTACACATGCTGGCATGCAAGACATATTTGAATTTACAAAATCTTTTTCACCAAATTGCCGGTTTTTATATATTACACATTTTTCGGTATGGTTGCCTGTGTTGCACTGCTGTCAAGAATAGCTAGATTAGCCAATTAATGTTAGCATTGTGATGTGTTTGCGAAAACAACATTCGGAAACCCCAATCGTTTGTGGTACATATCATATACGTTTTATGTGATGGATGTCAGTTTAGGGTTTTAAATGTTACCTTTTCTATCTGCTATAAAGACGTATAGTTGGCTTGTGCTGTAACCGTATGAGCAGTCTGTGGAGGGGATGTTAAAAAAGTTCTATTAAATCACATATATTAGGGGGAGAGCAGAATAACCCGATGACGCTGCACTACCTCCTACTCTCGCTAAGTGACACTCAAACGATTACTCACAGCAATTTATGTACTTTGACAAATTGTCGTTATTCCCCTTTTAAGATCTCTGTAGTTTATTAACTGATTTATATATGACTTTTTTTGTCGCAATCAGGTCCTTGAATGTCTGTCAAGATGTCATTCCCGATTTTTAGAGGATGCGCATCTGGCATTTACCTGCACTTCCGTAAAAATTGAGAGAAAAAAAATCCTCGGTGGGTTAAAGAGGCTCACTAGCTACCCATGCTAAATAATTTAAATCAGTGTTTCTCAATCCTGCTCCCGAACACGCCATGCATGTTTTAGGTCTCGCCCTACCCTAGCTGATGTAGCTCATTAAGTACTTTATAATGAGCCGATCATTTGAATCAGGTGTGATAGAGCATGGAGAGATCTAAAACATGCTGGGGAGAGGGCGAGGCAGGGTTGAGGTGATTAATAGGTACACTTACCCTATTATTCAGAACTGCCCAGGTTTTCTCTTCAAATGGGGTTGAAGAGAACCTACAGCACAGTAGATCTCCAGGAATAGGGTTGGGCAGCCCTGACATAGACAGTGCCAGGGGTATTCAATGCTTACCCTAGGAGTGCCTGAGTCTGCTGTTTTTCTGTTCTACCTCATCATTAGTTGAACCCACCTAGTTTCCTAGGTTTATGTAAGCTCCTGATTAGAGGCTTGCAATGAACTGGCCTCGATGTGCAGAGTTGGGTTTTGTGTAGGCTATTATGGACACTGGATTTCATTGTTCATTACACTATCCACCATGTCATTGCTTGGCAGTTCTCTAGTGACACAAGGCACTCTAACTTCTTTTCTCATCCAGCTGACTTCATCATAATCAATGTCTTCTTTTATCATTCTATATCCATTTAAGAAATGTTATGTCTTTATCACCTAGCTCTAAGCGGTGAGGCACAAGAGGCATTGCTTTATCTTGAAGTCTTATTTAACTCATAGTTCAGCATGCCTCATTATCTTATTGATTTTACAAAACATTGCCAACATTAATTTACCAGTCACTCTTCTCCAGAGGAAGTTTGGCTTGCTTGCATTTTTTTATTAACATTTTATTTAAATAAGTAAATGTATACTAGCAATGTGCATTGAACATAGTATTCAGTTACCTGTAATACATGTTGTCTGTTTGGCGCCACAGTACTGCATGACGCACAGAGTGGGTGTCCTAATCTAATGGCTCTTTGTTAGAAAATAAGGGCGCTCGCCTGAGGAAGGGGTGTGGTACACTTGCAAAATCGCTATAGAACTGAAAACAAAATTTACCAAAGCATTGAGTTTATTGGATGGATAAGTCTAGAGGAGGTAGCTAGTTAGCTAGAGTATTAACATAGCCAGTGAAATCAGAGAAAAGTAACTGGCTGTGTCTATGCATGCGTATGTTTGTGTCGAACTGGGAGTAAGTGGCTGTCATTGTTATAAATGTAACCATCGACAACACAAAGTCAGAAGCTAGCTAGCTAAAACTTTCACTACTGGATAGCTATAATGGATTTGCGTCATGCAGGCAACATTATAGATTCAGCATCAGCAGTAAGACCTCCGGTTTTTGTATTTTGCCTTCAATAGTAAAGCCTGCGATGGGCTGTGTATTAAAATCTTCTAAGGAAAAACTATGTGGGGTAAAACATCAATTAACTAAATACTATTTAAATGACACATTTTATAAGGTAAATAATATTATAAGGAGGAGCACATTGAGAAGCACGTTGAGAAATAGTTAGAGGTTAAGTTAGTTAATGTAGAGAACCTTTCTAATATAAAGAAAATCTGACTTTTGCTTTGGCTCATTAGATTCGGAGAGAGATTGTGTTATTAATCTGGGAGGCAATTCATGAACAGAGTTCAAGAATGATTAATTGAGGGGAATATTTGGTTAGTATGGAATTATGTTAATTGACTATTGTGAAATAATATTAAGGTTTCAAGGATGAGAGACTGATGTAAAGTGATGATATTATTGCAATACATAAAAAACATATTTGTAGCATCATATAGAAAAATTAAGTTTTGTGGGAGTTGGAGGTTTGAAAATGAGGCTGGCTACAGTATGATGCTGAGGCTGTGGTGACGAATTGTTCTGGGTGTGGGTAGTTTACCAAAGATAAAAGCACAAACAACAAATTTGTCAACGGAAAGAAAAAGTTGGTATTTAATGTAATACCTTATTATCCTTTTCACACGAAAAGGAAATTATTATTTTGGCCGTTAAAAAATATGCTTGGCTGGTGGATTTTTTCTTCTACCAGTCCTTTTGACAGGTGAGCCAAAAAGTTCATTTCGGACACTAGTTGGGGAGCAACAGATTACAAAAATAGTAACTATAATAAAATACCTAATCTAAGGGGCGTACTCTAGACATAGGTCAGTGAACAAAATTCAAAGGGTTTTAGAGCTACATACCATCTGTTAGGAAGCTAATAAAAAAATATCTTATTAATTTAGCTGTAGAGTTTAATAATGCAAATATCAATGAATCTATAATTATAATATAATTATTTTAATAATTAATTTGAAAAGAATAATAGGTGTACCTTTCCGAATAGATGTAAGGGAACATACCACACTTATCTGTAGATCTCTAGCTTGTATGGATATTGAGATGTTAAAAGTGAAGTGTATAGAATGATAAATTCTGATAAAATCACCAAAATGGAAAAGGGTAAATCTAAAGGTCAGTGACCACAATACAAGTGGTTTTAGATGTTTATGTCATAGGAATCCGTTCAAAAACGTAATTATATCAGCTTTAGCAGTAGCCTTATGTTAGCCATTTTACATATTTCTTTTTGTGAAACAATTTTGAGCCAACAGTTTTGCTTGTGTTCCCAGTTATTATTAGCTTAGGAATTGTTGTCGTTGAAGTAAATGGGCTATTTAAGACCTGCTGTGGGATTCTGTTTGGGTAAAACCACACACAGATGTAGATCTGTAAATATATATGACAAAATACTTAACTTTTTCTCAATGTAAGTGCAAATGTGTGGCATTGTATTTTAATTTATATGCCGTTACCATGATGAAGTTAGGATTTTAACCTTCTAGTAGTGTGTATTGCAAATCTTCCTGCAGTAGAGGGCACTATAATGCTTTATTCCACTTCATTCTCCTCTGGGACGAGTTTTCTCTGTTTTTACGTGCACGCTTGCTTTTTCAGGAGTTCCTTAATATTCCAGATCAATATGAATAATTTACACTCAAGCCCAATAAGGCCGATGCGAGGATGCTTCTATTGAATTTGTGAGCCTAGATTGAAATGAATGACCAAATAATCTGCTAGCCTATAGCCACATCAACACTAAAATTGTTTGGCTAGTGTGGTCAGTGACCAAAATAATACTATTACAATTATAGTGATTGACATTAGAAGATAAGCATCTTCGATGGATCTTTGACAGAATCACAATTTCTTGTCTGAAATTATCTGAACAAGGTTAGTAGCCTTCTGCTCCTTGATAAGCAAAACTCTGGTTTGGCCCCATGGATTATCTTAGTAGGCCAACATAATGTCTGTTATTATATGGAGTGTATCTTTTTTGTGGCTTTCCCATAGAATTGGATGACTATGTAGGAAGTTACATTCAGAATATGCTGCTTCACTTCCCTAAGCAGGGTTTGAAGAGTTTAGGGGTCATGAGATATTGGCATTGTCTGGTGGCCAAACATTTTGAGAACTTATTTTCCTGTTTGCTTGTCTTGTCCTTTTCAGGATGTGATTAACCTTTTTTTGTTACACAAATAGATTTTCAGAACAGTGTTTAGCCTACGTCAGGGCTCCAGACTGCGATCAAGTGGTCCCACTTTGTGACCTTTTTTTATGGCTTTCTTTGTGGTTTACATTTGTAATTGGTTGCATAAGCACAACCTTCAAAACCCAAACTTTTAATTTCTTTATTCAAAGTACATTTTTGTGTGTTGTGTCTATGGCTACATACAGTGCCTTGCAAAAGTATTCGACCCCTTGGCTTTTTACCTATTTTGTTGCATTACAGCCTTTAGTTCAATTATTTTTTTATCTGTATGTGATGGATCAGAACACAATAGGCTATGTTGGAGAAGTGAAATGAAAAAAATATATACATAACTTGAAAATTGGCATGTGCATATTTATTCAACCTTTTTGTGATGAAGCCCATAAAAAGCTCTGGAGCAACCAATAACCTTCAGAAATCACATAATTAGTGAAATGATGTCCAGCTGTGTGCAATCTAAGTGTCACATGATCTGTTAGTACATATACACACCTTTTTTGAAAGGCCACAGAGGCTGCAACACCTAAGCAAGAGGCACCACTAACCAAACACTGCCATGAAGACCAATGAACTATCCAAACAAGTAAGGGACAATGTTGTTGAGAAGTACAAGTAAGGGTTAGGTTATAAAAAATATCCAAATCTTTGATGATCCCCAGGAGCACCATCAAATCTATCATAACCAAATGGAAAGAACATGGCACAACAGCAAACCTCCCAAGAGACGGCCGCCCACCAAAACTCACGGACCGGTCAAGGAGGGCATTAATCAGAGAGGCAGCACAAATACCGAAGATAACCCTGGAGGAGCTGCAGAGTTCCACAGCAGAGACTGGAGTATCTGTACAGAGGACTACAATAAGCCATACGCTCCATAGAGTTGGGCTTTATGGTAGAGTTGCCAGAAGAATGCAATTTCTTTCAGCAAAAAAATAAATGGCATGTTTTGAGTTTGCAAAAAGGCATGTGGGAGACTCCCAAAATGTATGGAGGAAGGTGCTCTGGTCTGATGTGACTAAAATTGAACTTTTCAGCCATCAAAGAAAACGCTATGTCTGGCGCAAACCCATCACATCACCCAAAGAACACCATCCCCACGTTGAAACATGGTGGTTGCAGCATCATGCTGTGAGGATGTTTTTCAGCAGCTGGGACTGGGAAACTGGTCGGAGTTAAGGGAAAGATGGTGCTAAGTACAGGGATATTCTTGATCAAAACATGCACCACTCTGTGCGTGATTTGAGGCTAGGATGGAGGTTCACCTTCCAGCAGGACAATGACTCCAAACACAATGCTAAAGCAAAACTTGAGTGGTTTAAAGGGAAACATATAAATGTGTTGGAATGGCCTAGTCAAAGCCCAGACCTCAATCCAATAGAAAATATGTGGTCAGATTGCTGTTCACAAGCGCAAACCATCAAACTTGAAGGAACTGGAAACGTTTTGCAAGGAGGAATGGGCAAAAATCCCAGTGGTAAGATGTGGCAAGCTCATAGAGACTTATCAAAAGCGACTTGGAGCTGTAATTGCTGCAAAGGGTGGCTCTACAAAGTATTGACTTTAGGGGGGTGAATAGTTATGCACATTGACTTTTTCTGTTATTTAGTCCTATTTGTTGTTTGTTTCTCAATAAATAAATAAAAACATCTTCAAAGTTGTGGGCATGTTCTATAAATTAAATGATTTAAATCCTCAAACAATCCATGTTAATTCCAGGTTGTGAGGCAACAAAACACGAGAAATGCCATGCAGGGTGAATACTTTTGCAAGGCATTGTATAAGCTACTGTCTCCTCACTCATCCCATTTCACTACAAGGGCATTTAATTACAGTGGGGTTGCCAGAAGTAATTGACAGTATAATGCCCCATCACTAGTCCTTATTGGACATGTTAATATCTAGCATGAGTAATCATAAATTTAACGGAGAGCAGACTAGACATAAAGTCTAAAGAAACTACTGACATAGAATCTTTGGGGGGACAAGAGGCCTGAACCTAAGACCAACTCATGTTTAACATTAAACCATTTGATTTGAATGTTTTAGTTTACTTTCTGCTAATGGCAACATATTTTGCTGAGTCTGTGTTAAGAAGCTGAGCATTGCAGTTTTGTCTTGGCATAGCTCTTGATACTTTGTGCACCCGGTTACCTATTATTTGACATTACAACCGATTCCAAACAATGCTAGCGCTTGTTGTGGCTTTGTTGAAATCAGGCTACTCACCTTTTGAGATAAGCTTATGTTATGGTGGAGAGTTATGTTTCTCCACTAGCCCAACAACTTTGAATGTCTTAAGCCATTTCTATCAGAGGTAACACTGGATGGCATCGGAACTTATTGGAATGAAAGGGAGGTGCTGAAGACATGTTGAAAAAGGGAGAGAAAAGAAGTCTGCCTCAGTCCTCTTGTGTCCTATTAGCACATTACCACCTGCAAAAACAATACTTCAGTTTGATTAAAAGCCTAAAGTATAGCCTTAGCATTTTAATATTTCTGTTTAGAATAGGAACATATCCTGAATTAACTTTAGGATATTTAAATGGAAAAGTCTACAGGTTTTTCTTTTCTTTTTAATGATCTGCTGACAATTTGTACTCTTTATGGAAGATTTTCTGTGCAAAATAGGAACTAACATTGTTTTCTTCCTTTATAAACTCTTAGAGGCAGAGGCAATGGAGGAGCAGACAGGCTCTCCTGGTAACACTGATAACAGCAGCCAGAGGAATGGAGAGGAGGTGAGGCCTTATCACCCAAACAACCTTTAAAATCTCAAAACATATCTTCATGACTTAACATTTTTTTAGTAGTGTGTTAGAGTAGGTCTGGACCAAAGCCAAGCCCCCACCTTTGGCCAAGCCTGGAGTACAAACTTATTGGAATTCAAACAAGCCTGAAATCCAAATGTATTAGAATCCAAGCTGACTGTTTCAACAGAGGATATGATTTTTCCAAACGTGGCTGTGCTTTGCCAATGTCATCCCACCACTCCCTCCCCCTCTGCAGAAACCCCGGCGCAGCAACTGGACCAAGGGCCGTAAGAGGAAGAAGCCAGTAAAGGACAGCAATGCCCCCAAGGCACCGCTGACTGGCTATGTGCGTTTCATGAACGACCGGCGTGAGCAGTTGAGGGCTGAAAGGCCAGATGTGCCCTTCCCAGAGATCACCAGGATGCTGGGAAACGAGTGGAGCAAGCTGCCCCCTGAAGACAAACAGGTTGGGATAGAAATATCTTAAAATGTTCCGCCTCAGTAACGGAGTAATAGTAGCAGTAAAAAAAAAAGTTTTGTAATGTATGAAAATGTTCTAATCTGCAGCAATTGTCTTATTATAGTATTTTACAGTATTTACTCAGATTAAACCAATTTAGGGTACATAGAAAAGTGTATCCTCTAATTCAGGAATGTGCAGTTAACCTGTGCAATCTTTTATTTTTGTTCCCTATGGGTGCGTTCAGTATCAGCACCAGTCAAAGGAAATGCAAAAGAGCACTTTTCAGCATTTTCTTGTAATATCTACAGCCAGATGCGGAACACCACATGGGTGTGATCAACGATGGTGTCTACATTGGCCTTCTAAATATTAATATTTTATGATTTATTATTATAAGTGTATTATGTGATCACTATTTTGTTAGGGAGGTGGTTTCTATGTTTGCTATGTATGCTGGAACTTGTGTTTTTTCATGAACATATGAATACTGAGGATTATTGTGGAAAATTATAATTAGCTTTTTCTAGATTGTGTTAGGGAGAATTTTTATTTATTTATTTGTATCATTGCTAGCAATAGTAATGAGTATTTTAAGTAGGTGAGCTAAGGTGAATATTTGCTTGAGTATAATGGCTTAGATGATTTCTCCTGATGACCCAAATGGAATCATGTGATCCTTTTTAATCTATTAGGATTTTTCCTCAGTTGACTTTAAATGGCACTTCCAATGCAAGCCCCTAGAGGACTCTCTACAGTGGCTCTCAAAAGTATTCAACCCCTTTAACATTTCCCCCCAAAAAATCTCAACATGAAATTAGAATGTGTTTAATCAGTTTTTACCTCTTATCAACACATAAAGGTCAGACATTTTCCATGACACAGGTGAACGAATCGTGGTGCAATCGGTTGTCTTTAGACGTAAATGGAATAAGTTGAATTGATTATGCCATTAAGGTGATTCAAATTATTAAATACACCTAATTTTTAGGAGGTGCCACAGTTGGTTAGTACAATTCCTAACAAAAACTGCATCTTGAAAATGAAGGAACATTCAAAGCAAATCCGGAATGAGGTTCCACAATCGCATCAGGAATTGATGAGTTGAGTTTATGTATAGTTGAGCAGCTCTGGCTAGCTAAGCATTCAGAAAATGACTGATGAATTAACCCGTTAGTGTCAAATTTGGTCAGTTCTACACCGATCAACCAAATACATTATGACCACCTGCCTAATACTGTGTAGGTCCTCCTTTTGCCGTCAATACAGCCCTGACCTATCGATGCATGGACTCCACTTGACCTCTGAAGGTGTGCTGTGTTATTTGGCACCAAGACGTTAGCAGCAGATCCTTTAAGTCCTGTAAGTTGCAATGTGGACCTCCATGGCACAACAATGTCTTTCTTTTTGCCATGCATTAAATACTTCAATGTTTCAATTATGGAGAACTATAGACTGATCAGTCATAAAATTATGACCACTGACAGGTGAAGTGAATAACCCGGATAATCTTGTTATCATGGCACCTGGGTGGGATATATTAGGCAGCAAGTGAACATTCTGTCCTCAAAGATGATGTGTTAGAAGCAGGAAAAATGGGCAAGTGTAAGGATTTGAGTGACTTTGACAAGGGCCAAATTGTGATGCTAGACGACTGGGTGAGAGCACTCCAAAACTGCAGCCCATGTCGGGAGTTACCGGTCTACACTGGTCAGTTCCTATCAAAAGGGGCCCAAGGAAGGAAGAAAAGCGGTCCTGAGCGACCAAGGCTCATTGATACATGTGGGGAGCGAAGGCTGGCCCGTGTGGTCAGATCCAACAGACGAGCTGATACTGAATGAAAGGTGTCAGAACACAGTGCATCACAGTTTGTTGCATATGGGGCTGCATAACCGCGGACCAGTCAGGGTGTCCATTCAAACCCCTGTCCACTGCCGAAAGCCCCAACAATGGGCAAATGAGCATCAGAACACGACCACAGAGTAATGGAAGAAGGTTTTTCCTGCATAGAGGTAATGTTGGCACCCCCCAAAGAGGTTTTAAAGAGCGCCAAAGGAAAGTGCCAAAATGATAAGAATTGGGGGAAAAAATTGAAATTCTAATCCTATGAATGTGTTTAATTGCAATTTATCAAACAACTGGTGAAAAAGCAGAAAATAAACCAAATGCAGATGAGATCATCTAACCAAAGTAATTATCAGTTGTTTCAGATTTTTTTTGCCTGTTAATGCTTAAAAACATACTATCACTTGGGCAATCACATGTCTCCGCCCCGTCCAGTCAGCGGCATGGAAGCAACATGAAGGAGAACTCTAACACCCAGTCAACTGAGCAACTTGTACCAAAGAAAAACGCAGTGTCTGTCGTTTGGACACATGTTGGCTTCAGTAAAGACAGAAACACTGTAGAAAACAGTTTCAGCAACCAAAGGAAATACCACCAATCTGTTTCAACACTTGGAGCACAATCAAGTTGCCAAAAATGAACAGTGCATGGCTCAAAAAAGACTGACAAGCGCCCAGCAACAAGTGCCTCCACAAAGCAGGTGTCGATAAAACAAGCATATTCAAATGCTACAAATTATGAAAATTCAAGATGATAACGGACACATTTGTTACAACATCGCAAAGATAATGTCTCTCTCACAGGTACAGTGGAGCGCAGTGGGTTTAAACACCTTGTTAAAATTCTCAACAGAAGATGCACTGTGCCATCACAAATAGTATTTTTCCCAGACTGCGCTGGCCAACATTCACAAAACATGTCATAAGAAGCTGCTGAACTTAAGTCAGGTAGGATGATGGACCCATACTTAAAACTTACATTCCACTGCATTGACGATGAATGGAAGCTGTGCAACAGATGCATTGAGATTGGCATATTTTGGGGGGTGACTACGTAAACACTAAGCATGATCGGTCTGTGTACCGTAAAGGTACAACCACATTGCTGCTACTGAGCTTATCTGCATTTACAAGCTTTCTTTGCTCACCATTTGACTTAAGGCTCCTTTAAAGAGGTACAGTATTCCATCTTCCCTCAAGAAACATATTTGCCATTGGAAGTCCGTTTAGAATTTTTTAACACCAAAATGGATCATTGGGCAATAAACAAAATCCAATACAGATTAACTGGACAGCAACAGCATAATTTGTTTTATAATAACAATTTCAACAACTGAACTAACAATGAACACTTTTAATATAACAGATAAATAAAATTGATTAAGTCAGATTTTCTTTTAATATTCAATTTGGTTAAAAAAGGACTTGGAACTAAACAAATATACATTTTGTGCCACGTGCATTTCTGCCAAAAACCATTAGTCAGTGTATCAGAGTTATTAAGTTGAGCATCTTGACAGTTCAGCAATTAATGGGCATTAGTGCCCTTGGTTTTGACTGACAAAAACAGTAGGAAAAGTGTTTTATTCCTTAGGAAATTAGAAGTAAAAAAAATCAAGGCATCTTCACTAATTCCTGACATTGTCTTTGTTTTTATATATATCATAGTTTGGGTTGCCGCTGGCTTACCATTAATAGGCTTCGACTTAATGATAATTAATAATGATTCCAGTAAGGGGCCTAACATCTTGTACAGACTGCTTTTGTATTCCTTGACTATTAAATAATGCAAAGGGGTTTTGTAGGCTTTGAAGAAGTCAGAAAGTGCCCACAGTTATCAATGTGGGCATTAATATAGATATTGGCAGATCATGGTGTAGGCATATCTGTGTTTCTTATTACATCGCCAGTTAGAAGTGACAGCCCAAAAATGTAATAACTACACACATTCTCTTAGGTTGTCTTTTAGAGTCACATTTCTTGATTGCGATTTACCTTTCCTTGAAATGTTTATTATCCTTATTTATATATTATCATCTTTCCATTTAATATACTTCTAATGTTTTTTTAATGCATGAAGTGCTAGAGTATGAGATATTTGACTCATACACAATGTCATTGTCTTTGTGTGTGACAGCTGCTATTTAAGTCATTCATTTAAAAAGCAATTTCTAATTTGGAAATGAACGTTAAGTTATTTTCAAATCTATGCACCTTTTCGTTAACATTTCAACAACAACAATCTTTAGCTGTCCTAATAAGAGAACCTATTATAGTTCTTGGAACTTATTTAGGTGATATCTATGCATTTAGCAAAGGATATGCTCAGGGTCATGAATTTAGCTCATTTATGAAGTATGATTCACTTTGTCTACAAGGAGGCACCATTAGACCGGTAATACCGTCCATGCCACGTTTGGTGCGTCTCTGGACATGCTGCATATGTGTATCTCTCATTGAAAATCGGTACAATACGGCATTTTAGTATTTGATTACAGAAATCTTATCAGTACTGCCACAGTTGTGATAAAAATGTAAGTAAAATATTTTTTTGTTTTGACTATCAAAATGGATGTAAGCTACTGTGATTGATATTGACCCCCACACCGTTTCTTTCCCTGCTTTTCTCTACGTGCAGCGCTACCTGGATGAGGCGGAGAGAGACAAGGAGCGCTACATGCGTGACCTGGAGAAATACCAGAAGACCGAGGCCTATAAGCACTTCACCCGGAAGGTCCAGGAGAAACAGAAGGGCAAGCGACATCGGGGAGGTAAAACACTCCTGACGCAGCTATAGGTCCCGTTCATCAGGGCAAGCACTGATCAGTCTTACGGTCCTCCTCTCAAGGCTTGCGTCCATTAAGGCCAGGTCTTCCTTCATATCTTCAGAAGAGTGTTGCAGCCAGTGCATCTTGAAAACTTGATGGTGTTTGGCCCACAGGTTCAAATTGGTTTAAAACACATTGCTTTCAACTATGCTGTCCTTACAGATGAGCTGTCTTGAACAGCGATAACGCCAGTCTCGCATCTTTAGGTGTGATATCCCACACAAGCCTTTTGTCTCACGTGTGGGTTTTCTGTTCATTGTGATACACTGTGGCGAGCTGCTCCTTTGCACTTCCCTTGGACGAGCTTCCATTGAAACATCAAAAAGACAGGCCAGATACAATGCCCCATTGGAAACCGTGCGACTGGAAATATAAATGACACCCTCTTTATAGCAGACATTTCTTTATATGACAAGCAGATGACATTGAAGAAAAGGACTTGTCTTGCATGAGTTTAGTGAGAGGATGCTGGGTATGGAGGAAGCATGAATCATCTCCTGTCTTGTTTTATTTTGTATTATTCCGGTTCTCACAGATGGCGTGCACCAGGTATCCAATGATTCCCTTCACGAGGTGAGAACCCTGCCACACCCTACCACTCCTCTACCCTAAATAGAAAAAATTATCTTGAACAAAGTCCACTCAGGTCTGGTTAATTCACTTTTAGGGCCACAAAAGCAAGGTTGTTGAGGCTTAACTAATGAGGCTTGACTAATCTGTTCATGTACTGTTAAAATACTTACGTTGACTTGATGTCATTAGACAAAATTCCTCACAATAATGTCTACAATTTCTGAAAGAGCTAAAAAAATACAGCCACCCTGCATTTCAACTCAAGGAATTGTCATCTGAATGCAGCTAAAATGTTTAGTTCATTTGTAGCCCAAATGTTGTCATCTCCAAATGGGCTCAAATCTAATTGCTGCAGAACATATTGACCCCATGCATAAGCAAATTAGTGATTTGTCATTTGTTGGGCATTTCTTATATGGGCCTTGACCCTATCCTCACCTAAGTAGCCTATCCAAAATTCTATAGAATCTGTTCCCCTCTCTGTTTTCATATCAAGGGCTTACTGGAGCAAAGCTAATGTTAAACTAGCTTTGGCACTCTGTTTATGTGAGGCTGCAAGCCCTTGGCTTCTTGTTAGTGTATGATTCATCTTTATGAAGTGAATCACTCTAATTAAGGGGTCTGGTGTATATCTCCCAGCCTTTTAAAATACACTGGGGGAAAGCCAAGGTGACTTTTTTGCCGGAATTACCTGTTCAGGGGAAAAATGAGTTCCTTGCAGCATGCAGAGACAAACAATTACTATGAAATGAGAGCTATTGATGCTGCTTTGGAAATGCTGTATTACAATTCTCCCTAATGGATGACAAATCAGATATTTTGCTCCTATGTTAACACTGAATGTTTAATTTCCACTTTTTAAATGAAGATTGTACTCTAAATGCATTATAGTATCTGGTTGTTTACCTTAATATGATTACTTTTTCAACCATCTACTACTAAATGAATAAGACGTTGACAAGTGTTCCATTCTCCAGAGTTTCAGTGTTATCTCCTATGGGGGGCCATACCCCTACTACATGGCCAGGTGAAAAATCAATTTGCTCTCACTGCTTTCCTGCGGCCCAGTCTAGATTTATTTAGCTCTGCTCTGCAATCATTAGTCCCCATCACAACAGCAGCAATCATTTTCACCTCAGGGGACCACAGTACCAACAGTAAGAGATTGTTCAGCCTAGTGAGAGGTTGTCGTCTATTGATAAAAGAGAAACAGTGCTTGAGCCAAGGGGAATGATAAATGTTGGCAGAGGGGCCTGTATAATTTAGAGTGGTTAAACCATTTCCACCAAATAGCGGGATAATAATGTATTATGGTTTATCAGATAAGACCTCCAAGTTCCTTTCCCCAAACCTTTTCACAGTTTTCCAAGTATCCATCCATTTCTGTCTCCACAACACATGCATTTTCTCCACCCTTATCAGAAGGACACAGAGGGCAAGGAGAAATCGGTTTTTGACATTCCCATCTTCACGGAGGAGTTTCTCAACCACAGCAAAGGTAGGCAGCATCTCTGCTTTTGCAATATCATTTGTTCTTTATATTCTTTTAACTTCCATCAACAAAACACATTTGTTGTTGTGTAGAGCAGCAGTACGCATCCTCAAAATAGCTGCTCTGCTTAGACAACAACACAATGGTGGCTTGAAACAGACAATATGGCTGAATTATTGATAGCTTGTCCCCGCAGCTGCCTTGCATTGCCTCCCTCACAGACTTGATTCCTTGTGACCGGTACTGTGTTTCTGTTGTCCTGTGCTTGCAGCGCGCGAGGCTGAGATGAGGCAGCTGCGCAAGACCAACATGGAATATGAGGAGCGAAATGCGGCCCTGCAGAAGCACGTGGAGAGCATGCGCGGCGCGGTGGAGCGCCTGGACGGCGACGTGAGGCAGGAGAGGGGACGCAATGGGCTGCTCCAGCAGCACCTGGAGACCCTGCGCCAGGCCCTTACCAGCAGCTTTTCATCGGTGCCCCTGCCTGGTGAGACACACACACACACACTCACAGGTATAATGGCACCACATACACTAACAGTTACATACTCAATACATGCTAACATACAGTTTATTATAAATGGGTGAATGCTGCAAACGACGCCCGTCGGTCCTGTTGAATTCCGGCATGCGCATCATCTCAAGGTCTTATTGATCACTCTCAGCGAGACAAAGGATCCATGCTCAACTACTGGAAAATGGCACGTCTTTTATTCTTGACAGCATGCCTCACTTGAATGTCTGCCGCTGAAGTGTCGTTTGACAATGCTTCACCTTTAAGAATTATCTTTCACTCTTATAGTGGTTATGCAAGTCCTTAATTATGAATTTTATATTTTCTGGGTTGTATTTTGAAAAGAGCCTGATTGACTAAGCATTTTTTTTTTTTTCATGCGTAATATTCAGAGGGAAAGTAATGAAAAAGTATTTAGTTTTTCTTTGGCATTGGGGAACCCTATGAAGATCCTTTAACACCCATGTGTCCTTCATTCATTGGGTTATACATTTTCCTGGTGATAGATAAACTATTTTACATAGACCCATTTTATTTTAGCCATGGAAGAATTATTGGTGTGCTGTTATTCCTAAAGTCCTGTTTTCCTAAATGTTTTTTTACGGTATTTCCTAACGAACAGGACCCATGCCATTATATATTCCCATGCTCACGCTACCGTCTCGCCTGCAGGTAGTGGGGAGACCCCCACTCTGGACACCATTGACTCCTACATGAAAAAGCTCCACGGTATCATCCTGAGTAACCCACAGGAGCACGACAACCTCATCGGCACCGTCAGAGAGGTGGTCAATAGGCTGGACAGGTAACCATCTGCCAAACCCTACAGTAAAGGTCTTCACAGATTCGGTATGAATGAAACACCTATACTGGGCCCATATTGATGATTTGCTTGCTGGTATTGTCCCACAGTACTCTTGTTTCGTTTCTTCATATTAGCAAACAATTGACTGCATGTTTCAAAACTTCCCAAAAAGGAAGGTCTCAAATAAAGAATTAAGGTGTAGGCTACTAAGTCTATAGTTTTGTGACAAAGTATTTGCCCCTGTTGGGGTTTTTTCCATACTGACTTGGGTCAAAACTTTTTTGGGGTGATAGTAATGCCCTGAGAACAATCATTTGGATTACATCTTTACGACTTCCTTTGCTCAGTGGGAATATACAAAGGGAGTCTGAGAGAAGACAACACCAAATGTAGGTGCTTGCTTCAATTGCTGGGTGTGCTGGGATATTCAGACATTCAATCTTCATGTGTGAAAATATGATTTCCTCCTTATTAATTCAACCCAATGAAAGGGATTATTGTGGTTACGTGTTTTAACACCTAGGTAAACAATCAGGCCGGATTTGATCTAGCCGTGCCCAAAATAAATCAGACTTTGGCCCTTTCCACCAGATTGAATGATCAGCACACACAAAACCAGGTCATGCCGAAATTTAAATAAATTTGAAACACCTATGTAATATTGTTCTTAATGCATATTTGACTGAAAAAGGTTACAAGGCAAGTCAGACACATATTTTGCAAATGTAGAAAGTTTGGGACAGTAGTGGACCTTACCATTGGCCAAAATCTCTCTAGACCAAGGCATGAAATCATCCAGTAAGTCACCAAGTATCCTAGAACAACATCCAGGGTCTCTCACACTTTCTCAGATGTTTGTGTTCATGACGTTGTATTTATCGTGGAGTAGAAAAGGAGTTTCCCAGTGTTTATAAAATGTATTTGGATAATGTCAACACTGGTCAAATCTGACGTAGAAGCCGGAAAATATTGCACATTTCCAGTGTAGACAGCCTAGCAAGTACAGTATAGCCTTCTGGGAGCTTATAGGCTATAGCATATTGTGAAATTTGTATTCAGATTCACAGATATCTCAAAAGCACAACAATTAATTTTTGAGCTCAGCGCACCTTTTTGGCAGCGTGATTCGCAAGGCTTGAAAATCCATAGCGCAAATACTAGTTTCTCTTTTCAGAATGCCCTGCTTCCTGCCTTCACAAGCTCTTTGACAGATGCAGTTCATTTCCAATTGTTCACTAAAAGCAGCTGTCCTGAAAGCTTTTTGTTTTGTTCGCAAAATCCTCCAAGTCTACTATGATTATTCTAGGTTTAAAAATAGTATTGGTTATTGTGTTCTTAAAGAAGATGAACTAATGAGATAATTTGTTGGCTAGGAAGCTTAGAATTGGCTTTTATAATATAATAATTGTTCTAGTTTAATTTAGTGCATAATGTTTGGCGTTTGGTTGTTATTGAATCCATGTGGGCTACTTTAGGCAAACACAAAATTGAGTCAGCACCAAATGCAAATATTTTTCAATTTACTATATATATATTTTTTCTTTAAGAACATGTATTTTCTTTAATATAATATTTAAACAAAAGGCCTGCTTTTGTTTTTATAAGATCAGATTTTCTGATTAATTGGGATTCTTGTTTGGATGATCTGAAAATGATTCTTAAATCAATTTTATTAATGTAAGCATTTTCTCTTTGGAGGTGTTAAATGAGGGATTAGAGAGAAAGAACCAGCGATCATGAAAGATTATGCTGGTAATATAATGTGTTGTGGCATTGATTTCATGTTGCGTCATGTTGGCTGTTTCCCACCCAAACTAAACTCAAACGCACGCTGGTTTGGTTGGATGAGGTGCATTTCAACCTTTTTTGACCTGGCCAGCCATGTTCTTAAAGGGAAGCTGAAGTTGCCAAACCTGCCTTCATAAGTGGTTTACTGACTTAGTGACAGGTGGAAGAGTTTGCTGGAGATCATAGAAAGGTTCCTGGAGCATCAGCCAGCAGTCTCAGCAGCTCGGCTGTCACTAGTGATATATATAATTTGCAAACAATCTTTTTACTTGCTCGAGAGTGATACGGTTTTTTTTGTGACTTGTTCAGCAGTATTGTTCAGTTGAACAGTTTGCAGTGGATTGCAGATATTAGAATTTCATGCCACAATTATCCTGGCTAAAATTTTCTCGATTAAAAATGTTATCCTGATCAATAACAATCCCAATAACAACTCTGGTTTCTAGCGCTACACGCTTGATTGGATATTTTTCCATTACATAAATATTGTTCTTGTGTGTTTAAAAAGCCTTTACAATTGAATAATATCCTAGAATGTTTTCAATAATTAAGATATATTATAATAACTTGCAAATCTCTACTGTAAACGTATATGCTTGCCAGCTTCATTGACAATACATTGCAGAGGATGTTTACACTGTGTGCACAATTATTAGGCAGGTGAGTATTCCGATCTTTTACTTATTTCTATGCACATTTTCCAACTCCAAACCATATAAACTTGAATGCTCATTGGATTGAATCATTTTCAGGTCAAATTCATTGGTGTAATGAGGGAGGGTGTGGCAACAGTGAATAACACCTAATATCAAGGTGGGCATAGTTATTAGGCAGCTTCAAGACCTCAGGTAAATGGGTAGAAAATTGTAAAATGCTTTTCAGACAGATGCAACACTCTTGAAATAGCTAAAACAATTGAGGCGTGACCACCGGACAATCAAAGGACAAAGAAAATTGTTAGAAATCAGCCATTTCGTTTTGTGGTTGAAATAATTATCGCATACCCGGTTGTCAAGGGAGAGAGTTATTCAATTGTTTATTGCAGCATTAGATAGTCTTGTTCATGAGGTTACGGAGCTGGTCTTCCTTGCACAACCTCAATCTCATCTCACTCAATCTCTTCTCACTGTCATGTTGGTTACAAGCTGATATATACACTCACCTAAAGGATTATTAGGAACACCATACTAATACTGTGTTTGACCCTTTTTCGCCTTCAGAACTGCCTTAATTCTACGTGGCATTGATTCAACAAGGTGCTGAAAGCATTCTTTAGAAATGTTGGCCCATATTGATAGGATAGCATCTTGCATTTGATGGATATTTGTGGGATGCAAATCCAGGGCACGAAGCTCCCGTTCCACCAAATCCCAAAGATGCTCTATTGGGTTGAGATCTGGTGACTGTGGGGGCCATTTTAGTACAGTGAACTCATTGTCATGTTCAAGAAACCAATCTGAAATTATTCGAGCTTTGTGACATGGTGCATTATCCTGCTGGAAGTAGCCATCAGAGGATGGGTACATGGTGGCCATAAAGGGATGGACATGGTCAGAAACAATGCTCAGGTAGGCCGTGGCATGTAAACAATGCCCAATTGGCACTAAGGGGCCTAAAGTGTGCCAAGAAAACATCCCCCACACCATTACACCACCACCACCAGCCTGCACAGTGGTAACAAGGCATGATGGATCCATGTTCTCATTCTGTTTACGCCAAATTCTGACTCTACCATCTGAATGTCTCAACAGAAATCGAGACTCATCAGATCTGGCAACATTTTTCCAGTGTTCAACTGTCCAATTTTGGTGAGCTCTTGCAAATTGTAGCCTCTTTTTCCTATTTGTAGTGGAGATGAGTGGTACCCGGTGGGATCTTCTGCTGTTGTAGCCCATCCGCCTCAAGGTTGTGCGTGTTGTGGTTTCACAAGTGCTTTGCTGCATACCTCGGTTGTAACGAGTGTTCAGTCAAAGTTGCTCTTCTATCAGCTTGAATCATTCGGCCCATTCTCCTCTGACCTCTAGCATCGACAAGGCATTTTCGCCCACAGGACTGCCGCATACTGAATGTTTTTCCCTTTTCACACCATTCTTGGTAAACCCTAGAAATGGTTGTGCATGAAAATCCCAGTAACTGAGCAGATTGTGAAATACTCAGACTGGCCCGTCTGTCACCAACAACCATGCCACGCTCAAAATTGCTTAAATAAACTTTCTTTCCCATTCTGACATTCAGTTTGGAGTTCAGGGGATTGTCTTGACCAGGACCACACCCCTAAATGCATTGAAGCAACTGCCATCTGATTGGTTGATTAGATAATTGCATTAATGAGAAATTGAACAGGTGTTCCTAATAATACTTTTGGTGAGTGTACATTGAAGGGCATGTTTACCTAGCAAATATCAGGTTGCCAAGATACTAACCTCCATGCCAAATGGTCAATGTAAACATTCTTGTGGTTATCAGAGCGCAACCTACAGAGAGAATCTAAACAGATGGGTTTCTGTTCTCATTATCTAGGCACATTCACTTCCAATGAAACGTACATTCTTATTGTAATTGTTAATTAGATTCCACACTCCCCCCTACCAAACATTTAAAGAAAAGCATTACATGTTTGAGAAAACATTTCAGGTACAATTCAATTCCTAATAACAAGAAAAGGTTCATACACTTATGTCACAAATGACTAAGGCAAAACAACTAAAAGGAGTAAGTGACAAAAGAGGTCTTATTGTTCCTCAAATCAAAATGAACGTAAACAAGTCAATTGAAGCACCACACTCCGACACATAACTCAATGTATGACAGTCATCAAACCTGTCCCCATCTCAGATTATAAGGGTTGAGAAACATTTTGACATCAACAGGCTACTATAAGTGTTAACGGTGTTCAGCCGAAAATCTGGCAAAAACATGACATCATGATTAAACATTCCCCCAAGTCCATTGAACAATCAAAACCCCCCATGTCCATATCATGATTCATGCGACAATATCACACAAAAGACTTATGCATATCCTGTTGTACCTGTGAAAGATTCTACCTTTGACAGGGACCACCTATAATAGGGAACAATTCACTATCCAAACATACCATGATAGCCGTAATAATGTTGCACAGAGTTTCTCACCTTTCTTGCGAGAAACAATCATTCATACATACAAAATTACCATATCAGTTCTTATACTGTAAGAAGTCTGTGTCCAATTAAGTGTCCTTTAGTTCTTGTCTTCAGTTTTCTTTGTCGCCAGGGGATAAGCTGCACAACTAAATTATAGTAGTGAAAAACTCCAGAACATATTTGCAGTTGTTTCCTACAGCAACCATCGGGGCAATTGTATTAGCTTAGCTACAGCACACATTTTTTTTTGCATTTTTACAGGAAAATGGTCAAACGCAAATAATGGCGGTCAGTCAAACCCTAAATCACAACTTGGGTTCTGTTGATTGTTCTATCAGCAAAAATGGGGGATTACTTTAGGTCTCTACCCTCACCAAAAAAGCATACATTTCAACATTAAAGCTATTGAGTGGAAAATATATTTAGCTTTCAGTTAATGTTTGATTATCCCAAACCTAAATATGTTTATGTTGGTGAATTTATCACAGACCAGTCTGAACACTTGAATTTAACCCTTAGTAATAGGCCCCTCTTATATAATGGGAGAGGTTGGTAGCGGCCATCCCACGTGCGTCTGCCCCCCTTCCTGAAGCCCTAAGCTTCAGAAAATCAACAGCTTCTACGAAAGTGTGCTTTAACAACAACAGTGGTATATTCAGTCTCGGGGGAGGATGGGCTACAATCTATGGCTATTCGTTTTTTACTTGTTTTAATAAAACTAAAAGCCGTAGATTATAGCCCATCCTCCCCCAAGTCCGAATATATGAACTTTGTTGTCATGGCACACTTTTGTAGACGCTATTGAATTTTTAAGGATAGACAAAACATTTTACAAAACTTTATACAAAAACTAAAACCTGTAGGTTAAAATAAGCTAATCTTTCCTTTAAGTAAACACACCATTGAAAATGAATGATTATCTTTTCTGATCCCGTCATTATCTTACAACAAGCAAAAGGTGAATTCATTAATATGCTCTGCGCTGTGGAAGACGGATGAACTTCCATTCAGGTATATTTACTATACAATTTCAACAACTCCCTAGTTACATTGTTTGGTGCTTTAGGTGTTGTACTGCTCTGAAAGTGTCAGACTTATGAAGTATCCATATTTGTCTGATGTATTGTATTATAATACCAATTGAGGTAAATGCCCTGAAAACTATTGCAGTGTAACATGCAAGTAAATTCAATTTGGCCAAACAGTGGTGGCATAACTGCCATAACACAATATATTTTCTTTGTCACTCCATGAGACTACATTTGGTACATCAGGGTTGTGATTTTACTTTGTATGTGAAATATGTTTCAGGTCATCCACATGGGGGCACTATAGAAAAGGAAAAACTCTAGATGTCATATTCCTTGTAACTATGAATATAAACTGCAAATCCTGTGCAATCTGGCTAGTAGTAGCTTTAATGCTGAAACCCGCTAAATGTTGCTTGTAGCTTTAATTGTTTTGATTAATTGTTATTGAAGTACACTTCTCTGGAAAAACTCACAAAACACCGGTCTTAACATCAACAGTGAAGAAGTGACTGGGATGCTCTGTGTTCTTTCACCCACCTTAATCTTTTCTCTTTTTTTCTGCCTAGAAGGCCAGCATCCTGTAGTTGCCTCTTCACTGTAGACATTGAGACTGTTGGTACCGGTACAGTTAAAAGACCTGGGAGGTGTCTTTTTTTCAAATTAGACACAAATTTATTTGTCCCTTTGCTGAGTTGTGCACTGGGGCTTCCCACTCCTCAGTCTATTCTGGCGCTGTTCTGTGAAGGGAATCCTCGCATTGATGTTCATTCCCCTCCAAAAGAATTGGAACGGCAAGGCAAATTCCTTTGTTTTTGATGGTCACAGAAGACATTTGGGTTTAAGATCAAAAGATGAATATGAATCAGAATTTCAGCTTTCATTTCCTGGTATTCACATGTAGATGTGTTAAACAACTTAGGACATATCACAGTTTGTATTAGGTGAGCAAAATAATGGAACCCAAATGTCTTCAGTGAACAACAAAACCAAAGGAATTTGCCTTGCTCTTCCAATACTTTTGGAGGGGACTGTACAAGATCTTCAGTTTCTTTGCAATTTCATGCATGGAATAGCCTTCATTTCTCAGAACAAGAATAGACTGATGAGTTTCAGAAGAAGGAATTTGCCTTATCGTTCCAATTCTTTTGGAGGGCACTGTATACTTAATACTTAATTTTCTGTTAACAACATTTAGTTGCACTGTACTTGTACTTGTTCAAAGGCACTCAATGCTGTAATACTGTTTTAGTTTGCATCATCTAAATTGGTTCAGAGTGTTAGTTACAGTTTTAGATAAGATCCTTTCTGCAAAACATTACCTGTAGTAGAATACCAGTGGGTGTAAAAGTGACAAGTTAACCGTAGTCTCGGGTTAAGAACAACCTGATGTAAAAAATGCATGTAAATGGATTTTAAAATCATAATTTTCTCTTTTCTAGGTAATTGGACAAATCTATTTGGCTTTTTGGGTCATAGGGAATATGAGAATTCAAGCCTCCTCCGAACCACTTCATCTGGTTAAGTATCACCACAAGACGTTGATTTAAAAGAAAAACACCTTTCATTAAATTTAGTGAAGTGAAAATGTGTTGGATTATTTATTGTTTGTTATTTTTTTCTACTTTTTTTGTAAATTGTTGACACTGTCAGTGTAGTTAAATGTTTTATAGAGAATGCCATTCTTGAGATGTCAAGATGTCATTTCAACACTTTGTACTTTGTGTCATTCAAGCCCCATTCCAAGCATGAACAACTTTTTTGCTACTGTGTCAACAATCACTTGCATTTGATTGATATGTGAATTCACTTAAGCCTGTATGCATCCATTTTTTATGGGTCCTGTTTTTTCTAAAGCCATGATTTGAGTCTGTTCTTTATATGTTTGCTGAGATAGGAAGAAATATCAACAAATGTTTGTGTTGAATTACACTTTAATCTAAGGTGATTTTGTAAAAAGCTTGTCAAAAATACTGTGCCAGTTAAAATTTTATTTCAAAGTTTTGGGGAAAGTGTACTCATGCATATCTTCAATAAAATGCATTTACAGAAAACTGTTCTAAGTATTTTCACTGTATACAATATGCACATTACCCAGTTGTTTCGTTTTGTTGTCTTCCACCTCTACACACCAATAACTCGATTCAAATTAGTGCTGCGTCTGGGAACATAAGCAAGCTTCGTCCAGTGTGGCTTTGGCGGTATTTTGGGGGTCATTGCCCTGCTGGAAGCATATCAGATTTTCCTCCTGGATTTCTGTACTTTGCTGCATCCATTTAGCTTTCTTATTCTAACTGATGCAGTGAATCATCCCCATAGCATGATGCAGCCACTATCATGCTTCACAGGGTAATGTGCAGCTTTCGCCAAATGTAGGACTTAGTGTTGATGCCAAAAGATACATTTTTGTGTTTCTTCTACCAGAGAATCTATCCACTTTGTCTCAGTC
Organism: Esox niger; assembly: GCA_016801105.1. Taxonomy (NCBI): domain Eukaryota; kingdom Metazoa; phylum Chordata; class Actinopteri; order Esociformes; family Esocidae; genus Esox; species Esox niger. The sequence continues at coordinate 113,221 of JACXGJ010000236.1, read as the reverse complement.
TCCCATCTGGCAAACATTTAAAAAGAGTTGATGTGGGGCATTTTCAACAATGTTTTGGCCCTCTGCCACGAAGGCCCCTGTTGAAGCACCCATGCTGTTGTTGTACTATGCACAGTGTCTCCCTGCTCAACTGTGGAAGTTTCCATAGGCCTTCTGATGGCCTCCCTGGCTAGTGCCCTTCTCACCTGGTTACAGTTTTTGAGGATGGCCTGTGCTAGCCTGATTCACAGGTACCAGTTTCTCTCTGTTTGTAATGGACTATTGTGCTCTGGGCTATATTGCATGTCTTGGAAATTGTCTTATATCCAACCCCTGATTCGCATACTACACATACTGTATAGCAGGGCTGTTCAATCCTGTTCCTAGAGATCTACCATCCAGTAGGTATTTTCTCCTACTCCAGCCCTGTATTTAACAGTACATACTTTACCATTACTGGGGCCAATTGTTCTAACCAACTCTGGGACTTGCCCAAGACAGGTGTGTTTAATCTGAAATCATGTGAAACCCCTTAACTGCAGCTAGACTCCATTCAACTAATTACCTGACTTCTAGAGAAAATTGGTTGTGCCACAGCACATTAAGGTGTCATAGCAAAGCATGTGAATACATATACAATCAATTATTTTCTGTTTTATATTAGTAATATACAGCTTTGGGAAAAGTTAAGAGACCACTGCACCTTTTTCTTTCCTTTCCAAAAATGTAAAAAAAATAAGGGTTTGAGTGAGGAACAGAAGGGTTAAAATGAAGAGACCACTGCAAATTGAACACTTCTGTTCCTTTCAAAATGTTCCTTTTCAACTTTTTTGGAAAGGAAATAGACAGATGCAGTGGTCTCTTAGTTTTTTCCCGAGTTGTATTTAGAAACAAAATGTCTTCACTTTGACACTGTGGACCTCTGTGTGCTTAACAGTAGCAACTATTCTGGATACTTCTAAATGCTTCTATAATCTGGAAATTCTAATACTTTTGAGAGCCACATATATAGCGCATGACAAATACCCATTACTCTGTCAGATTAAATTGATAGAAGATAGCCTGTAGGGAAACTTAGAAAGTTATTTTGATAGCACAAGATGGAAGATTTCATTCCTTCAGATTCCATTTGCCATGGCAACTTGTTCAAAACAACCCATGGGACATTTATTAGTGGTTCATGTGACGGTGCCAACTGCAGCAGAAGCTATCCCTCTATTGTTATGTTGAACAATGAGGGGTTTATGCAGCTCTATTTATGTGAAGAAAATTAGGTAAGCATGTCTTCAGGAGGTGGATTGTGCTTGCAACATTGCACAAGGCTAGGAATGTCCTCCTCAAACCAGCTTGAGTGATGCAGTGTGTTCAAATTCATTCGTGGCTTTAATCTGGTCAGTGTTCAACATTATGCTGGGTCTGTACAAATTGTAGCTGCATCCAATTAGATCCAAATTAGAATTACATTTTTGTTCCTATATTCATACAGCAAAATGGGTTTGAGACCTTGAACTCTTTTCCAGCTGTGTTACAGCAAATAAAATATGCAAATACCATATAGAAAACTTAATGCTGTAAAACATGCTAGTCTACTTTTGACACTTCAGCTCAGGTCATCTGCCTGAATTGTCTCATGTGTACTGGCATCTCTAAAATTTGCAAATCAGCAGACCATTATTGTCAAATGGTCAGTTTAAAGGTGTAACAATTACATCCTGTTGTTTCTCACAGATGCCCATTTCCTGTCTGCCTGCTGGCTCTTTTTGTCCAGAATAGACCATGTGTCCCTTTGGTGTTTATCCTACATGCTCCCCATTCACAGGTGATGCCGCCTTTGAACTCTATGAAAATGTGTACTTTTTGTTCTCTAGGATCTGGTCTCACAGGCAAGTCCTTCATGCCCTCTGTATGGATGCAATAAGATTTTTTTTTTTCATGATCTCTGGCCATCGCTTTGATGTGGACTTGCAGCTATGAGGAGAAAGAAAAAACGCCCTTGTCTGTTTCCTGGTCTGGCTTCCTGTAGACAGGAGACTAGGGTGGAGCTTAAGTTGGACTAGCAAATGGAAGCTGTGTCAGAGAATGAGGGAAAGGGGTCTGTTTCTCATGGAGAAACAGTGCCACAAATCCTGGGCCTCAGGAGGAGGGAATGAGTCAGACATTGTGAGTCAGGTGTCATGTGCTGAGCTAGCCAAGCATCATATCCTCAATGATTCAATGATCTCTGCTATGGGTACAACACTAGAAGACACCAGAGACCTCTCCTGGACCCTCCACACCTCAACCCTGGTCAGAAAGTCTCAGCAGCGCCTGTACTTTTTAAGGAGGCTGAAGAAGGCCCTCTTGTCTTCCCAGATCCTTGTGAACGTCTACTGCTGCACAATAGCAAGCATTTTGAAAAACAGTGCCACAGTGTGGTTTGGCGGATGCTCTGTGGCCAACCGGAAGGCCCTACAATGGGTGGTGAAAACTGCCCAGCACATCACTGGCGCCCACTAGTCTTAATTCTAAAATGTCCTGCCCTCTTCTACTTGTACTTCTGGTTAGATGCTAACTGTCTTTTATTGTATAGTACTCGTATTGTTCAATGACAATAAAGTTTAATCTAATCAATATAAAAAATCAGGCAAGCCTAGTTCAGCCGGACCGCAATAGAAAGTATTGCCCTCTCGAGTTTCAAACTCGGATCACCCACGTGGAAAGCTGTGTTGTTAACCACTACACCACAGAGCTGTACATTTGACAAATACAGAGCTATCCTATACGGGATACAGAGCTGTGCTTGAATTCTCTTGTGTCTACCCTGAACAAATCCTCTTTTGCCACTGGCCGATTCTACAGCTAATTGACCATTTGTTAATGATATTGATATAGTTAAACTGATTAACATTTCTACAAAGTTTACACTAATAGCATCTATGAATTGTATGGCATTTGCCCTTGGATGTTTTAACAGTATATTAGCCAGTAATAGGCTTTACCAGTATGTAACTTACCAGAATAGTCATATGAATTGAGCAATCTTATGCTATTTCATTTCATGGCATGAGATTTTTTTTTCTTCCATGGCATAACTAACAAATGGGTTAAAACAGAGAAAGACTGGTTCCAGTTGCGGAGAAATAGGTTTATAAGGAGACGAACTCCAGGCTGGGCAAGGCAAAGGATAGTCGGACAGGCAAGGGTCAAAAACACGAGAGGCGAACTAAGACACAATCATCAAACTATAGACGGAGTCGAGGAGAAAAGCAGGCTATGGTCAAACACGGGAATCAGTACAAAAGATGCATTATGCGGAAGCAAAAAAAACAAAGGCTCAGTATGAATGACAAACAACACCTCACAAAGGCTACGGAGAACTACGGAGGTGCTCAGAATGAGGGTGATTGGGATCTGATGACTGGGATGCGTTCATGAGCCGTGGAGTGTTAGGTGCGCTCAGGAGTGGCGGAGCGCAGAAGCGGGTCCAAGGCGGAGGAGGACGTCACAATAACATGCTTTTTTATTTCATTCGTGAATGACATTGATACAGTAACTATCAATAAAGGAAATTATAACTTTTTCATCAAGTGAAAATACGAGAGAATCGTGGAATCTACCAGAAATAGTCGGAGTACTTTATAACCGTACAGTTTTATAGCGGCCCACAAACAAAATTAATAAATATTGTTGCTCTCAATAGATTTAAACTTTGGTCATCCACATGAGACCTACCATCTTTAAGCACTGTGCCACGGCATTACATGTTCCTGTAGTCGCTAGACAACATTGAGCATTGTGTAAATCTGACTATGTTTCTTATTAAGTTTACCTCCACCACAAATAGTGTCTATGAACTGTATGGCTTTTGCCACTAGCTGTTTTAACAGCTTATCATCCTGTAATATGCCCACTATTATTTATGAACTTCCTAGCAATAATCATAAGAATTGAGCAATTGCAAGCGAGACCGAAGATGAACTTTTCCATGCCAGAAACAGTGGCAATATTATCGTGTACAGTTATAGTTAAGGCTTACTAAATCATAACTACTGTATGTTGTAGCCAGCAAATGTGTTTGTCTATCCTGACGCAAAACACATGCACGGATGTGCACTTTGAAAATCCCCCAGAAACAGTCCCAATATAACTGTAATCTGTTTTATTTCAGGCTTACTATAATGTAGATACTGCCGTTTTTAGCCAGCGAAAGTTTTCGTCTTTACGGAATAATTCATAATGTGTACTTCGCTTTGATTGTGAGATATGAACGCTGGACCTATAGTTTACAGGTCTGCTTCTCTAACCACTACTCTATTTAACAGTGGGTACTCAGTCAATCATTCAGTCAGTAAGTTAGTAAGTAAGAGATATATGCTCTTCTTGGCCAGCACCACTTACGCAGTCTGGCAAAAATCTAAAAAAGGCCACTCAGTGTACTCCTCATACTTAAATTTGAATGAGAACATCAGTCAAATGATCACTTCATTCAACAGCCACGCCTAATCAAAAATCACTGTTTGTAAAAATGTGATCCCACCAAGTTTAAAAGTGACATAACCCTGTCTAAGACAGATCACCACTAATCAAAATTCCAACTAAATGATGTTCAGATGTGCATGTTTGGGGATGGGGGATGCACTGCTCTCTTTTTTTATGGTAATCTCTGACTAATGATTTGTTTGCAAAGTCAGATTTTAGGTTTGAGGTTCATGGTAAAAAAGCTCAAACAATTGTCATACTGTAAGCTTACGCATTCAAAAGAAAAGTAAAATAACTGAAACTTAATTTAAATTCCTTCTTGGTTCATTTTGTGGAATGTCCTTTTGAATTCCATCATCTGCCACAGTGATTTTCTGTCTGAAATACAAACATTTTAATGATTTATTTTCCGTATTTGTATTGTTGGCCATGTCTACATATTTTCAGCAATGCTGGTGTAGTTAGTTTGATTCCTACATCTGAGTACCCATCACGAGTAGGGCAAAAATGTGCAGTGTTTATCAAACATTGGCTTACTGAATAACTTTCCTTAAAGAGCTGTACAGTGAGGGAACTAAATATTTGATCCCCTGCTGATTTTGTATGTTTTCCACTGAAAAAGAAATTATCAGTCTATAATTTTAATGGTAGGTTTATTTGAACAGTGAGAGACAGAATAACAAAAAAGCATGCTTATCAAAAATGTTATACATTTAATTGCATTTTAATGAGTGAAATAATTATTCACTCAATAAAATGCATTTTTGACATATTTGTTCAGTTAAGGAGGGAGACGAGGAGGATACTGTCCTTGGTCTACGGTCTGCTTTTCTCCCCCAAAACTGGAAAACCTTGGCCCTGGTGACTGGGTCAGGGGGGGGGGGGAATTCATGGAATGTGTAAAGACATGAGTCATTCCCACATGTCATGGTAAACTCAAAAATCTGAACTGTTGCCCCTCCTTTCCTGGCAGTAGACACTGGAGAAGGGGAATTCCTTTAAGTTTTGTTCTGTTCATTTAGTGTGATATCCCCGTAGCTTACTTTTTATAAGAAAGTTTTGAGTACTGTAAAGGCAGAATATAACAGAATGACATCATGATTTTGTTTCCCTGTAAGTGTAATACATGATAGTTACTCCTAAGCTTTAACACCATCCCTTCCGGCATTTTCGGCCACTGGTGGAGCTATTGCTCCAAAACAGTTACTAACAAATTGTGTTATCTCTGTCATGTGTGCTGATGTATGCCCATATGATCAAACCACTCACTTTCAAACTTGGAATTTCATGCCCAATTGAGGTCTGATAGTGATTCTACTTAGAAATAATGTAAACATAGACACGTAGACCAAAAGATTATTTTTTAACTGCATTTTTAAGAGCTCACGTTTATGCCGCTAATCAGCCAGTTCAATTTCAGCCAGTAGTTGTGGCAAACATGTAAATCTGGTGTATTATTGTGTACTATGTATCACCCATTTTGTATGCTTTCACCTACAATGTGTTTATGTGCAATTTGTAGGATTTATAAGAAAGCCAACATATTATATAGAATGTGTGTGCTTTACATTTTGGAATGCGTCTTTAACGTTTTTGCTAGATTGTCTTCCAAACCTCTGTACAACTACTGCTACTAAATCGCTTTCTAGGTAAGATATATTGTCACATTTAATTAGTGTTCCATCAAAAAAGAATCATGTTGCAATAATGTAGTTAATAGTTAACTATTATTACATATTAAGGTTTGCACTGCCGCATGTGTAGCCTAATATACTTCTGAATCTCAACAGCAGGCTAGTTACTGAAGAATTCGGTCTTGCCAGACATTCGGAATTCGGTATTGCCAGACATACTCTACAAGGAAATTATAGCAGGCTATTTTATAATTAATAAAATAAACAGGAACATGTATGTTTAATTTCATTTGATTTCCGATTAGATTTTGTGCAACAGTCTAGAACGGAGTATGTTTTTATTATTTTAATGGCGTTTTAAAATGATTTGCAACTGCGCGTCACTGCGAATCGTGTGCATACGCTTTTCTTCGAAGCGCGCGACCGGCGTGCCCTGTTTCGCGAGCCCTCACTTCAAGAGAACTATCGGAGAACTGCGGGTGAAGCCACGCAGGGAAGTGTTTGGGATCGTCTACGCAGGAGCGCTGACAAAATTGTTGAAATATCCACGGATTTTCTTATCCCCGCATAAAACAGCGACATTAGAGTGGGGTTATGGTTGTCTAAAGCTCGAAGAAGCACGAGAGAAGACACATGACCTAATGGTAAGTAACAAGAAGTTGCTTTCCGAATAGAATCGGTCTCGTCCAAAGACGGCACTGTAAAGTTCCTGTGTGGATAGGGATGAAAACATCATGCCATGTCTTTTTGGTATAAATGTACGTACATTCTGCATTACAAAATGTGTTTAACATGGACTATATATGTTCCGTGGTTAAGTATATTCCGCGTTAGTCAGTAGCTACTTATCAACGGGAAAAGTTTAGTCCGTTCTACAATGTTGTAGGTAATTTGAGTGGTGAACCATTGCCCGGGTTCATTGCGGAGTATCGTTGTTACGTTGGCACACGTTTGTCATTTGAAACATAGGACAAAATGAGCTACGGGCAGCAAAGCATAAGTAGACCTATGGCATTAATAATGCATTTGGTAATGATTGTTTCTTGGAAACATGTTTTACTGGCTCGGACGTAACTTTACAAACCACTATTGGACTGTTGGGGAATAGCTCACTGTCGGCCTGAAGGATTAAGAAAGTAACCCATTTTATTAACACGTTTTCAGCAGCAGATATACATTGATTAGACATTTTAAAACAATATCTATGGTGTAAAAAGATTGTGAGCGATGTCCTGTATGATCCAAATACCAGAATGTAATTTTTTTATTTTATTTCAAATGTTTGCAATACTCGACTAGAAAGGTTTTTGTTTTTAGTCAGTTTAATCTTTGGTTGGTCACAAGAATTGGACCCACAATCCTTGCTTTGCAAGCATAATGCACTACCAAAGAAGCCACTGCAGAACTTCATGCTAATGTAAAAACTTAGAGATTGTGGATACCAGGTGTCTGCATCTAGGACTACCTATATTTGATTTTAACAAGAATGCCTTGCCAAACTCACGCTCTGTCTAAAGATGTAGTCTCTATTAGGGAGGTGAGGTTGTGTTTGGGACTTCCTGTTAGAGAATTATGGTTGTCAGTTTTGTTTTTACATGTGCCTCAGCATTATGATTAATACAATTGTCAAGAAAAGCAGGTGTTAAGCATGTTTTTTGAAGATAGGATATCTTCAAAATGTCCACACATAGGTTTTGTGTCAAGGAAAATATCCTACTTGGCTTTGACTTCTTGCATTGATTCCAATCTTGGAAAGCACATCGAAGATCCTTCAGTTTTAAATTGTGCCATGGCAAGTCAATTCAAAACTGCATTACCAAGATGATGTCTGGTGTTATTTGGACCATTCCCAATTAATTATCTTGACTAATAACCTTGACTGATTCCTTGTTTGACTGGATGGGTCACTGATAAGCGTTTATTGAAAGGCGAATTGCTGAGACTACTCGTCAGATGAGACCTTGGACATGGGTATCCTGTTTGCTCTTTCAGTTTGCATATCACAAACATTTATGTTTGGTATCAGTGTTTCTTCTGCTATTGCTGCTTGCTTAGTTTTGTGTTATTGTTACAGATTAGCGAAATGTTTGTACGGTCACATTTCACTTCACATTTAATACCTGTTGTAAACTGTTTATTAAACTACAATTGGAATGTGATTAGATGGATATTCATCTACAACACACTGTTCCACAGTGGCATCTGAACCTGTTATATATTATTTTAAAATAATTTGACCTTATTTTATGAAGGAGGACTTCAATGCCTGAGTCACTGGTATTAAATTATGTATTAGTGTGGCAGAGCAGCGTTGAAGTATTGAAGCTAACTATGCCAACAATAAATTGTGTGTCAGCATGGCATGTTTGTGGTGGTTTGCCAAAACTATGACTCAGAAATGTAATCTGAATTAAGAACAAGCCTTAATTTTGTAGTTTTTCAGAGGAACAAGGCCAGAGAAAACTTATTTAACAGCCAGTCTATATACATTTTCTGTGATGTTTGGGAGGGGGTACAACCAAGCACAAGCTGACTTGAAAAGGAAATGTCATGTGACCCCCCGACCTTAAAACACTTCCCTTCCACTCAGCCGGCCGGAGGAGCTAGCAGAACAGGTGTGACCCAGGGGCCATGAGGGATAGGCTTTAGCCTGCCTGGAAAACAACACACAAGATGGCCTACTGCAGCAAGCTAACTGACTTAGGGAACCTATTGCATTAGCTAGGTGTTGTTCTTTATTTAGACTTTAAACTTAGTGTAAATCATTTTGAATTATATTGTTTTTTATCACAACTTTTTTTATTTTAAGTAAATGTTCCATACATGTTAATATTTTCATTCATGTAGAAGATGCCTCTATTCAGAGGGATTTAACAGTACTTAGTTTAAATCTTTTAATGGAAAGTGATTTTAAGAATTGTATGCCAAAACATTCATTACTTAAATATCCTCAGAGTTATTTTGCATACCCCACCATATCTAACTTATCTTCATGGCTAGAAAAGTTAGCATTTGATGTTATTGACATTTATAAGCTCACAAACAGGTTTGTCATACTATTTTATAATTTCTTTATTTTTGTATTCTTAGATGGCACCCAACTTGTTTTCAAGGGCATGTGTCAAAGTCAATTGCATGCACAATATGGTTGATACTGTAAATTGTAGGACATTTGCCATATGAAGGTATTATATGAGAATATGAAGGTATTATAGTTCATGTATTTTTAGATGGGTCTTGTCTGCACACTTGTTAACCATGGCAGTGTTTGAGTTCAATTTCTACATTGGGTGGAAAAACTGCAGTATGAAAATGTATCCAATCACTACTATAATTTGCAGTGGACAAGAACATCTACTAAATTACCTACATTAAATGTAGCTAATGGCATTACGTTTTATTTCTTATAAACATTGACATGTTAATCTCAACCAGTCTATTATTTGAAGTGAGGAAGACATGGGTGTCTTATGGTATCTGGGGGGTATGCATGTTTTGCAGCCCAGGTCTTAAATGACACTTTCGGACTACTTCTATGGGCAAACATGCAGGAAACGCTCGGTTTAATTCAAAAGGGCTGATGGCAAAACCTTATTGAGTTCAAACAGAATACCTGGTATGTCAATGCAAACATTATGGCATCGTACAATCAGGAAAGATTTGAACATATTATTAGACCATAAGGCCTAAAATGGAGCGCATGTGCACTATTTTCTCCACACACAGTGCATGGTGCTTGTAAAGTTCAGTAGGCAAACGTTGATCAACAGATGCAAGCAGAAGCTCACATTACCACTGAAAATGATATCTCCATTGAGCCCGCCCAACCCAGTTGTTCTTACAAAGTCAACCATCGATTGAAAATGGACATTAGGTTTTTGTTCTACTTAAGGGTGTGTTGTTGGACCTTGGTGAGTGTGTAATTCAGACATGGACATTTTATTTAATTACTTGAAAAAGAGTTGTCTTTTCCCTGGCTATTTTCCGTTTTTTACATAAGCAAATTCATGCTTTAATGCTCAATCCATGAAAGAGCTCCTGCAATTCTAGTCAAGTTTCTCTGAAATTACTACCCTTGGTGTAGTCAAGGATGGCTGTCATGACAATAAGAAATTCAATTATGTTTATATACAATCAACTGAAGAACTACTACACCCAAACATGACAAACAAAAATAAAAATCTGATTATTTTACATGCTTTCCAATTCCAAAGGGAGGTTGGTTTAAAACAACACACAATCAACACACTGACCAAATTTAAAACAACACACAAACAAATCCCCTTTCCCGCTGAGCTGAACAAGCAAAATGAACAGAGAATTCTGTGTTCACTATGAACAAAATCTGCAATGTGGACTCAATAGGCCAAATGACAAGTGTGGTTGATTTACAAGCCTGTTTCCAAAAAAGGTGTGATGCTATGTCAAGACAACATATCAGATGTTGAAACTGAGACTTTATTGTTTTTTGAAACATAAATGCCACTTTAAATTTGATATCAGCAACATATTTAAAAAAGTTGGGACAGAGGCAACAAAAGACTGGAAAAGACTAATTTGGTAAATTGGCAACAGGGCAGAACATGATTTTGTAATTTATTAAAATTGATTTGGTAATATCATTGAGAGTCAGAGAATCTGGAGAAATCTGTATGCAGGGAACAAGGCCGAAAAACAATATTGGATGGCCAGGGTCTTCCGGCCATTCAATATTGGGACAGGCGGCTCTGCATTAAATATAGACCCAACTTGGTAGTGGAAATCTATGCATGGGCTCAGGAACACTTCCAAAAACCATTGTCTGTGAACACAGTACATCACTGCATCCACAAATGCAAGTTAAAACACTACCATGCAAAGAAAAAAACATATTTAAATGAGATCTAGAAATGCCACCGCCTTCTCTGGGTCCACTCTCATTTAAGATGGACTGGAGCAAGGTGGTAAACCGTCCTGTGGTCTGACACATCAGTATTTGAAATTATTTTTGGGAATCATGGATGCTGCGTACTCCGGGCTAAAGACGAAAGGGAACGTCTGACTTGTTATCCCTGCACAGTTCAAAAGCCAGCATCTGTGATGGCATGGGTGACTTGCACATCTGTGGAGGCACCATTAATGCTGAATAATATATACAGGTGTTGTGCAAAATATGCTGCCATCCAGATAACATCCTTTTCATGGAAGGTCTTGATTATTTCAGGAAGACAATACTAAACCACATTCTGGATGTATTACAACAGCATGGCTCCGTAGTAAATGAGTTTCCGTGCTAAACTGACCTACTTGCAGTCCAGACCTGTCCCCCAAACATTTGGTGCATTATAAAAGGAATAATGTGACAAAGAAGACCCCAAACTGTTGAGCAGCTGAATTCCTTTATCAGGCAAGAATGGGGAATACATTTCACTTTCAAAACAACAGCACTTGGTGTCCTCAGTTCCCAAACACTTAGTATTGTTAGAACAAGACGTGATACGACACAAAACGTTATAATAATCTATTCATAATGATCTGGTAGTATGAATTCATACTTGCAGCTTGTTGCCATAAATGTTATATCATGCACTGCTGCAGTAGTCTTCTCTAGTGCTTTACTAGTTATAACAGGTTGACTATTGTTGTGTACTAGCCTAAATAGCCTGAGTTTCTGACATCCAACAGAATTTGATTTTGAGATGATGATGATTAAGCCCACAGCAGCTCTACTGTTGACAGAGAAGTAATGCATTTTTAGCTGATGAAGGGGATGCTTTTTAATTTAGAATCTCCCTAAACAATGATTTGTTTGCTAGGGATCTCTTTTAACACCCTTTCATTGGGAATAGGCATTTATGTGTCTCCCCAACCACAAGGCAAACAGGTCAGCTTTTCAGCCTTTTAAACTGACTTTATAACCTCACCTCTTGGACGATAGAATTTCATCGGGTCAGCGCTGACATCTATTGAACAAAACAGGATCAGAAACTTTTCACCTGTCTCCTATCTGTTAATGAAGCAGTGTGTCAGCTTGTTAACATCTTCTTTCAAAAGCTGATAAATGTGGGATTTTTTCACATTATCATTGCACTCTTGACAGACATGATAATTGCTGTGACTCGGCCTGCCTCGGGCACCTCAAAGCATAACTTATCACACCGCAGCTCTGTCTAGGCACCATTTAGATACCATCTAGCCTAAAGACCTGCTTTCGACCTGCAATTTTTAGATGGTGGTCTAAATAAAACCGTTCTTGTGACACATTATTATCTTGGTTGATTTGGGTCCCTATTCTTTTTAAAATATGTTTGTATACTCAGAGTATCTCCAATCAGTAAGCTTGAGCATGTGCAATTTTTCTTCCTCCATTGTGTTTCTTTCTTCATGGCACCACAAGAAACTATTACACTAGGAGTTGGAGACAATGTTCAATATGGCACCGGCCTTGAATAGACTCAATGACCCTGAATGGAAAGGCTTATACTGAGATTTCTCCCAGGGTCTGCTTTAGTGTTAAAGTCCAACCACTGACAGGGTTATGTTATTATTGTCTGTCTTCCTGTTGATGAAATTAATGCTGTGTAACCGGGGGTGGGGTGTCATGTATGTACCTTGCTAATTCTACCAACAGCGGTCAAAATGAATGACATTACCACTTACTCATGCCTGGCATGTTATGCCAGCTTTAGCTTTTGACGAGTGTTGGCTAGAATGAATCCACTCACACTGTACTCATTGCTGCCAGATACACTACCAGCCAAATATATCTGGACAACAAATTATTGGATTTGGCTATTTAAGCCACACCCATTCCTGACAGGTGAATTAATGCGAGCACGCAGCCATGCAATCTCTTTAGACAGCGTTGGGTTAGGGTTAGTGGTCCTTACATAAGAGATAAATGATTTTTGACATGACCAGTCATGGCAATCAGTTTGTCAGATTTCTAACCTGCTATAGCTATGCTATTTGTCAGTGCTTTTATTGTAAAGTGGAAATATCTAGTAGAAACAATTGCTTAGACACAAAGTGGTGGGCCACACAAGCTCACAGAATGAGTCCGCCAAGGGGGCGGAAAAATATTTTGTAATACTCAATACCCAGTTCCAATGGCCTCTGGAAGTAATGTTAGCAACTGTTTGTTGGAAGCTTAATGGAATAGATTTCCATGGCCAAGCAGTCACACACAAGCCCCAAAAAACTATGTGCAACGAAAAGTGGTATAAAGTTCATCACCATTGAACTCATGAGCAGTGGAAATTTCCTTTCTGGAATATTGAATCACACTACACCATCTGGCAGTCTGGTGGATGAATTTAGGTTTGGATGAAGCAAGAAGAATGCTACTGGCATAAATGTGTAGTGCCAACTGGAAAGTGTGGTAGAGGGGAAATATTGGTCTGGGGCTGATTTTCATATGTTGGGCTAACCCTCTTAAATCCACTAAAGGGAAATCTTTATTCTACAGCAAACAATGACATTCTAGACCAGCGTTTCCCAATCCTGGTCCATGGGACCAAAAGGGGTGCATGTTTTTTTTGCCCAGGCACTCACACACTGATTGAAATTAAAGACTCGATGATAGGTTGATTACGTCAATCAAGTGTGTAACTGGAAGGTCAATGTTTGCATCAGATGTATGAGTGCAATGGGAAAAACAAGAACGTGCACTGTTTTGGGTCCCCGGGACTAGGATTGGGAGACACTGTTCTAGACGATTTTTTGCTTCCAATGTTGGGGCAACCATTTGGTCCTTTACTGTTTTAGCATGACAAGGCCCTTGTGCACAAAGTGAGGTCCAAACAGAATTATTTTTTTTAAGATCGGATTGGAATAACTTGACTGACCTACACAGAGCCCTTACCTGAACCCCTTTGAAATGAATTGGAACACTAACTGCGATCCAGGCCAAAATGCCCAACATCACAAATTCTCTTGTAGCTGAATCGTAAAGGTAAATCCCTGCAGCAATGTTCCAACGTCTAATGGAAAGGATAGAGAAGGATATTCTCTACAATGTGCATAGGATAGAGAAGGATATTATCGGGTGCTGCTTCCATTGTATAAAATGTTTTTACATCGAAAATAGCCAGAGCATCCAGGGCTTTAGGTATAAAACGTCAAACAAGACATGCAAATAATCGTTGGGAAAAGATTAATGTGCAGCTTAAAATGGATCCTACTTCCTGATGTATTATTAATGCTCTTAGAGAGGAACACCAGAAATCTCAATCAAAGGATCAATATCCATTACCTGGTGTCTCAGATGAAAGTTGAAACAATGATTGGTTTAAATACCAAATTAATTAACTATCTGGAGCTTTAGGTTATAAAACAGCTTCAGAACAGAGATAAATGCAGTGCATTGCAAGCAATTAGTGGACAATAACAGGTCTAAAACGTATATTGAAAAGTCATTAGTTGAGACACCTTGCTTCATATAGTCTGCAATAATTCCATTGCACCAGGCTGCATCACATGCAACAGATACTTCTGGATGTCAGTTTTTATTTAAAAGACCTGCAGTATCTAGATCAGTTTATTTATTCTGGCTATATCAGTTCGATGTCATCCCATGCATCTCCTTGCTATGAATACTTGAATCTAGCTATGAACGTTAAACCCTGCTCTCGTGCTCTGGCAGATGTTGGGAATTTCGCTTTGGGATGCCCAACTTCAGTTTCAAATTCCCATTACTGTGAAGCGGTTTCCAGTTTCTTTGGGGGGCAGGTTTTTAAAACTAACGTATGCACAAGGAGTTCTGACAGTCTGCTCTTGGATCAGGCAGCACATTTTCATAGCAGAGCCCTGGCACCAGGCAGATTCCTAGTCCTGCTGTCAGTGATTGGCCTTGGTATGACTGGCTCATTAACTTTGTCAAAGGGCAGTCAAACCAGCTCATGGTGCTCTATTGGTTGCTACAGGTGATGTCTTCTTATTTGCTTCTCTTGTCTCTCTGCCAACCCTGTCCAGGAAATGTTTCACACAGAGAAGGTACTAATCATGCAAACCAAGGTGTTTAGGTTACATTCTTCTCAGAAGATTTATCCTCTGAAATCTCCCATTATAATTGCTAGTAGATATACGAGGAAAAATGCGAAGACCCGGTGCCCAGTAGCTGAACTAAATGTTCTGTCTCACATTGGTGGCTTGCCTTTCAAGTTAACAGGCTAGGTCTATGTTTGGGAGACCAGACATTGCTCCACGTGTTCTGAACATTGCGCTGTCTTGTAGTTGGGTTGTTAAACAGGTGTTCTGACTGTTCACTACAGATCCCCTCGCTCTGATGCTATGAGTATGAGGTTTAAACCATGTCATGGCAAAATATCAAATATGGGCCACATAACAACATTGGTAACTAATCATCCCCAGTATAGAGTCCACTATTTAGTTTGGTTTGTTTCACATGTCTTTGTGAGGTATTTTTTGTATTCTATGACATACTGAGCCTCTTCCTTGCTGTTCTTGTCTCCTTTGTGTTCCAACCAGTTTTGCCTTATCCTTTGACTCCGTCTGTAGCCTGTCAATTTTTTTACCTTTGCCCATCTGACCTCCGTTACTGACTCCGTGTTTGGAACTACACCACCTGCCTGTGTTGTATTTGTTACACCCCCAGGTCATTGTTCTAAATGAGAATGTGTTCTCAATATACATAGTAAAATAACAGGTTTAAAAATCTCTTCATGTGTATTAATTAGTCTATAGTCTTTACTGTTCTTGTCCATTCTATCAGTGACCATATTTGTCTGTTTAGTCAGAGCTCAGATGCTGCAGGCTACCACAGGTACTGAGTTCATATATCTGGCATTGTGAAAACTATGAATGTATCTACCTTTGAAATACCTTTACTCATATCATCCAGTCATGAGGGGTAATTTAGTGTTTTGCTTGTAACTGAGAATGTTGCGGTTTCAAATTCCCCAGATGAAAGTTCCTAGTTTACCCTTGAGCAAGGCCTAACATGTATTGCACCTGTTGGTCTCTCTGGTTCAGAACACCTGCTAACTGACCAAAATGTAAACAACTGTGGAGGGAGAGGTGACGAAGATGTATGACAGCTACCTGCTTAATTTTTGGTTAAAGCCCGGAACTACGCAATTTCCAATTCAATAGATTAGTTTAACTGTTAATTTGTGATTGTTGATTTCATTATTTATCAATGTTTATCTAATTATATCAGGTGTGTAAGCACTTCAGTTTTTCAAATACATGGAATAACTGGGGATTCCAGAGGAGTTTTCACAACCATTGCAAAAATCCTCATACCATGTAATCTCCAGTCCAGAATCCAAACCAGTAAATCTACATCATCTTGTATCTGGTAAGACTGAACATTTTATTTCTTGCTGACTTTCTTTTGGTCTTAGACACATGAGGATGCAAGGGGAAACATTCTAGAGGGGATGGAGGACCAGGCCACTTTTAGGGCAACTGAGTGAGTTTACTGCTCCCAGTACCTCAATAGTTGCAGCCAATCTCACACAATCTGAAAAACAATCCATTGGTTTGGGACAAAGACTGGTTTCCATAATAGCTAATATTGGCCTTTTTATCCCCTTTATGAAACAAGGACAGTTTTTTCGGTCTGGATGGATGCTTTCCTGTGGTTGGATACAGCTTTGACAAATACAGGCTCAGTCATTATCATGGGCCTTATGGTCTGTTTGTTTGACATGCATTTAATGTGTTTCCATATTTTAATACAGTTATTTGAATTACCTCTGTCAGTCATTCTTCCATATTCATACTTAAATTGTCTCTGAATAATAAATGGTAATGTAAGATATTTAAGCAATTAGGCAGGAAGGGATGTAATATATGACCAGTACATGACAACTAAGGTCTGTTCTTAGGCACAATGTGACACGCCTGGATGAATGTCTTTACATTGCAAATAGACCATTCACCTCAAACGTCTTGCGTTGCTTTAATTATAAGCCTGTTACTTACTTCTACCAGATCTTACAGCTAATCGACATTTAGTGTTTGAACAACCCAAAAATAATTATATACTACTACTCAGGCAATAGAGTAACGAACATTAAGATCTTAATTTAATCACTTCTGTAAATAACACATTTCACACTAAGCATAGGTGGATTTCCTGGGATGGACCGGGACGTGACACCCCTATCTTGGGGAAAATCGTGATTTGTCCCCACACAATACATACATGTAAACATAACTATGTAATTTCAATAATAGTAATAAGACTCAATGAATGCATTTGTGCAGAATATAGACGCGTTTAAGTTTAGAAAAATAAATTGCAGACCTCAGCATTGGCACATAGTGCAGGTACGGTGCATGTGTGGAAATCTGACTGCCTGTCATTGGTGGTTGACTTTCAGTGCGTAGTTCAAACAAAGGATATGTTAGACATTTCTTTACAACTACTACTCAGTACAATAATAAATATTTCTTGCTGTCACCAGCCTTCATTTTCTCTGCATTTGATGGCAGGTCACTCATTTTGTTAGATAGCGGTTAGCTTATGTTTGCTAGCAAGCTACAGTAACATCAACCAGACTTTGCAGCTGTTTAATTCGAGTCAATGAGAGAAGGTTGCAGTGTATGTAGTGTTCCTTATCTGGCAAGATGAAAATGTTTGTGTCTACCATCTGAAAGGTACTCAATGCACATGGCTAATGTGGGCTAATCCAGTAAATTTGTTTTCTGTTGGTACTGTAGGGTTCACACACAATAGCTGAATTTGCAGGGCTACAACTGCAAGCAAACCGATGGTGCAAACTAAAACAGTATTATAGCACTTTATTGGTGTCCCCCTCAAAAATTGCTCTTGGAAAATGTTTATGTAATTGTGCCCACCAAACTTAACTAGTGTTAAATAGATTGTATTAGGCATGATTCAAACTGGGGAGTTTCAATTGTTCTTCCACAGTCTGACAATTTTGCTGATGTTAGATTTTAAGGAAAGATAATTACACAATGATTGTGCTATACAGATCCAGACATTCATGTGATTGTCATATATAAACAAACTGGACTGGAACATAAATCATTTAGCTGGTTTTTGAGCGTCAGGCTGGCTGTCCACTCAAGGCATTGCAATTCTGCCAGGCTGTCCACCTAATGCATTCCTGATTATTAATCTACTACTTGAAAGATTGTTAACACTCATTTCAAATAGTAGTTTCTGTGTGTATTATAAAGTGGTTCTCCTTTGTCATCTGTAAATATTCAAGCTGTAAGGTTATAGAACCCTTTTTGCATTGGCAGTTGTCACAAAATGACTATAAAAAAACACTAGTGCGAATGGGACCTAACATGGGTCTTAAGAGAGTAGTCGGACTTTGAGGAGTCCTGTTCGGCGGTTCTGGGTGAAATGTATAAGAATACATGACCTTTTTGGACTAATATTTTTTGCATGTTCCAATTATTTTTCAACAAATTTCAAATAAAAACAGATATAGCGCACATTTTTTTAAATTACAAGTTATCTTTGTTTTAAAGAGCACATCTTTAATTTGACACAAGATCCATGATGTAACTTATTTCCTACCATTTTGTAGACACTTGTAATAAAAATTATCGCCCTCTCACTCTTCTCTCCCTCTGCGATAGCAGCACCCATTTTTCACTACACAATGTCTCTAATTGCTTGATAGACTAACCAGATAGTAGACTAACTTCAGCAAGCTGTTTTGGTTGTTTCTATATTACTGATCGGTTGAAACAAGAACAAACATCTAAGCTTGCGTAACGAAACACTGCAACGCTTTTTGACTGAGCAAGCAATCATTCGAGGTAGGCACAACTAACGTGATCATAAAGTAACAATAAGGCACACACACACACTAGACATTGAAAGTATGTCTTGCCATATGAAGGACATCATTGTGATCAAGTGACAACGCCGTCAGCAAAGCACAACATTACTGGCTCCAGTCAGGACTAGCTATTAAATGGTGGAGAGCAAGCCAAGATGCATGAATGCTGTGATAAACTATTTTATTAGTTAAAATATTTGTATTTTTGGGGGAAAATGAATATGAATTTTTCTTTGCATTATTTGAGGTCTGAAAACAATATTTTTTGAAATTTTTCATTTTACTCAAAAACATACCTATGAATAGTAAAACCAGAGAATTCATAATTTAGTTGTGGTCTCTTAATTTTTTCTAGCTTTGAATGACTTCAGCCCTGCCCCTAGAAGCCTGTTTCAAACCGTCCTATCCATGCACTTCGCCCCAGCTGCTGTTTGCCATTCTTTTTGTTGGTCACTCGATGTCATCGAACGGTTGTTGAGTTACATTCAAATGAGTTGACGATCACCTTGGTCAGTGGACAGTCGTATTGACCTCTGCCAGTTTGTTGCTTTCTTGTCCCAAATGTCTGTTGCTTGACTTTGTTCTTATGAACTGCTTCCTTCAAAATTTTCAGGATGGAAGCAACCTGATGCTCACTGTATCCCTCTGCCAGTAAAGACCTCATTCGAGGCTTTTGTTTTCAGCTTCTTTGTCATGCTGAATAGTTATTTTTTATTCAAATTGCCTTTGAGGTTCTACTTGCACAGTTTGTGCCATCCAGCTTGTCCTATTGCAGGAGGATAGTGATTTTACTTTTTAATCAGATTAAGTTCACCTAATCAGGACCCCTTAAAGTTGAATGAGGTGTGCCTGTTTTGGAATTGAACAGACACTGGAATGGAATTGCTGCCATACATGTAGAGATTCTGATTATTATATTTTTTCCAGAGCAGTAGAAAAGTCTTGAAAATAATGAATGACAGAATTTGGTCATTTTAAAGGGTTAATGAATTTGAAAAATACAAGAATCTGTTTGTGTTAAAGGTCCTATATGAAAAATAATTATTAAGAAATGAATACAAAGAACATTTATTTTTAAGAACACAGGCCGTTGCAGTGTATTTTTCAATTAATTGTATTTGTGATTTTGATTAGCAGAGTAAAAGGATGATCAAAGGATGATTTACAGCAGCCTACACTGTCACGGTCCCTCCCCTGATCACGCCTCCCTCTGGGCAAGCTCAACTACATTGCTCCCTGTTGCTGGTATATTAGCCACCACTGTCCGTTATTCTAGCTGTTAGCACACCTGTTCCTCATCACATCACCCCGGACGTCCCATCATTACGCCCACTGTATCCTCACTACTACAACCTATAACTGCCCTTGTGTTTGTCAGTGTCTTTGTGGAGTATTGTCTGTTAGTTGTCCGTGTGTGTTTGTTGTTTTTCTCGCCTTGTGCGCCTGCTTCTTTGTATTATTTCTAGTTGTTTCGGCCTTCATTGGTTCTATTATGCATTATGCTTTTCAGCTTAATAAACCCTTATTTCTTTTTTCGCGTCTGTGTTCCTTTTTTACCACACCATGACATACATGAATAACAAAATTTACAATTTAAAATGTTTGAGTAAAAGGATATTCAAAGGATGACTTACAGTAGTATCTGGCAGTGGCATTTGCCATGGCCGGTGTTTGTTTTTTGCGAGGAGGCTCGAACATTGAAGTTGGTGGCTCATAATTAGATGAAGACCCAACATCAGACACATTGATTTCAGGATCTATTTCGAATTCAACTCCATCTCATCTAAATTTTGCAGTATCTGCAATGCTGTCAGGGCGTCGGATTGTCGGGTTTGTTTACCATTGTGAACTAAAGGCTGTACATTGTGTCTGAGTTGTGTCTAACTTGCTCACTGATTTCAGATAATATACATTTTCTACCCTCATCATTCTCTATAATTAGACTTCAGTCACATGCATAGGTGTGTCTGGGTTGATCAGGGGGTTATCATATATTAAATTAGATTCAACTTTATTGTAATTGAACAAGTACAAGTACATTATAACAAAATGCAGTTAGCAACTAACCAGAAGTGCAGAAAAGTGCAAAACATTTACAATTGAAACTATTAAGAACAATGCATGTTATTAGTGGGATGTATAAATGTGCAAATTCAAGGTGCAAGGTGGCATGTGCAACTGAAATGTAGGGATAGCAGCAATGAGGTCACAGAGGTAGACATGCACATGTAACAACTGGAAAAGTTTGTAAACAACATGTACACAGTTTCAAGGAATGATTTACAGCATGAAAATATAGAAAAGTAATTTGTTTACTGTATTGATGAAAAACATGTTTGCTGAATTGATAATTGATGATCACTGTTATTTCTTTTGGTGAATATTATTTAGCGTAATACATTTGTAGAATCTTAATCTTTAGTAGAATATGCAGAGATCATTCAAAAAGAGATGTTAGGATGTGTATGCGGTTTTGTTTCTCTTTCTCTCCAGATAATACCAATAACGTGTATTACCTTTGCTGAATTGATAAATGGTGATCGTTAATATTTGTTTCGTGAATAATTATTTTGCGTATTACATTTGTAGAATCTATGTCTTGAGTAAAATGAACAGAAAAAAACATTTTAGATTTACATTTGATGAATTAGCCACAAAATGCTGAATCTCCTATTAAAAAATGTGTGATACATAGCTTATTGAAATCTATTGACATGTCTAGTAGCCTATATAATTTGTATTATGTTTCAATAATAGCCAAATTAAATTGTTGAAGGGTAGTTCTTTCAAATTCAACCACGGTTCTATCATTCATCTGGGAGTGTTGCGCATTCATCCATTGATGTCATGCATTCAGTGAGGAGTGATTAGCGCCTGGGTACCTTGAGTGGCTGCCTGGGTATAAGTGCTGTAGGCTATTGGCCGATTAAGTCGGAAAACTGCATAAAAAAACAGGTAAATAGTATTTTCTGTTTTGTGAGTTTCGAATTCTGACAATGGAACAATGTAATACACGCCTATTTATGAAAAATAATGGAAGGAGGAGGGTGTAGCTTTCAAATTGGCAGTTTAATTTTAAGTACAAACTCAAACGCCAATTGGCATAGGCATTTGGCGTTCTTAGTAT
Organism: Esox niger; assembly: GCA_016801105.1. Lineage (NCBI taxonomy): Eukaryota > Metazoa > Chordata > Actinopteri > Esociformes > Esocidae > Esox > Esox niger. The sequence goes on along the minus strand of JACXGJ010000236.1, from coordinate 91,253 downwards.
TAATGTATCTAATTCCAAAGGCCAAAAATGTATGAAGAAATTGCAGATGATCCCTTTTAGTGTAATTTACTATTGAGATAAAATTTAAATGGTGATTTGAGCTTAGCAATGTTCCACTCAACGGCCTATTCAAGGGCAGTGAGGGCAATAGAATTTTGCGTAACAGTCATTGTTTTAGTGTTTAGTGCAGCCACTGCTACTGGATAAATGCTCATAAATCTTGTCTTCAGTCAGCAATTTTTTGTACACACACACAACCTAGTTGTGATGTTTTTTTCACATTCAATTACCCATTTCTTAGTAATTCTCCGCCTTGAGCCTGTTTTGAATAATTGCGTGTCAATGTATTATTGATTGCGCTTTGGAGTTTGTGCTAATGTAAAAAGGGCTTTATAAAATACTTTTAACTGACTGGTTTGTTTAGTTGACTAAGGAAATATGAGCCTAAGTCTGTTTTACCCTGGCAACTGTGCAAGGCAAAAGAAGTTAACTTGTGCCCATGTTTTGACCGAACCCCTTCTGTGTGTCGTCTTACCTAAGCTCACATCTAAACAACCTGTTATGTACAAAGAAGTACACATACCTTGCTGCTGTTTGCCCCTTTACCCAAACTGAATGTGACCCAATTCCTACTGAGGGGAGATTAGATGGAATGGATTGGAGGTTCTGACATGCCTCAATTGCATACACTCACATTACGCACAGGGTGATGTTTACGACATGTCTATATGTGTGTTTTGTCTGTCAGGTTAAGGTCAGCAATCCTGAAGCCAGTGGAAAAACAACCTCCTAAGCCAAGATTTAACTGAACATGTCATTAAGCATTGTCTCTAAGCTCGCTTCATTCAAATGGAACTGCTGGATTTTTCAGGAGATTGTATATATTGTGAAGATGTTTTGCTGAGAATCACAATGTTTGTGAAGACTCCTTCACTTGACTTGAGACATTTTGGATTTTCAACTCCAGTGTGACAGGGATGTAATGAGGTATTCTGGAAAATCTGTCGCCTTTATCACATCCATGCACCCAGATCGGGGAAAGTATGTTGGTTCAATCCAATTGACTCCTGTTTTTAATGACTGTTCCTGATTTTGGAAATGTGTAAAACTTTCCATTTCTCAAATATCTAGGTCAACATGACTCTCTTCACTCCCTCAAAAGAACAGGCACGTTCTTCTTTACATCTTGCATTGTTTAATCAAGTTTATGCCTGATTGATGTGTACCCCCATCACATTCTTTCATCATTCTTTGTAAGTGATTCACACCCAGGGACCTTGTCTCTCTGATATTAACTGTTACTACCGTGAGCTACCTATTTGTAGAATGTTTTGGGCAGCCATTCAATCCCTCTAGCTTATATTTGAGGGCATTGAAACCCAGTCTGTAATTTCCTACTGAGCTAATGTCTCCCCAATAAGGAGTTGACCTGTTAATGCCACAGTAATGAGCAACCTTTGAAAGAAGTTCTGTTGCATTTGACAAGCAATGCAAACTAATGCACACTGTCACTGTCTGGACACCAGCAGCCGAGATTTGTTGTATTTTCTTGAAGCGTAGTGTCATAACATGGTCATAACTCTGTCATAACATGTCATAATGTGTCATGTCAGCTGACATAACATGTCATATCCTGTCATAATATGGTCCTGACACTGTAATAACACATGTCTTTAAATACTATGACATATATTGTGTTTATTTATGACTGGTTATGACACATACGCAAGTCTGTCAAAACTAAACAAACCACTCTGTATCACCAATCTTCTTAAACAGTATTTTAAAATTACATTATCATAAATGCTATATATCCATATAATTATGCGTGAATTGATGTCAGATATTTACCTTCCCCAATGCAACGTTTCTCATGACAAGAATGCCAGCAATAGATTTCAGGAGCAGGACATGACGTCCTCTTTCTGATTACTGACCAATGATTATGGACCAATGATTATAGTCAGAATGCTTCATTTGAATGGTCATAAACTGTATTTTTTCACTTCAAGTTAACAGTGACACAGGATGGTCATAATACTATCATGGCATTTTCTAAAACTGTAATTAGTCACCTCAACCAATGCTTTGTTTCTCATGAATAGGATGCCAGCACAAGTAGATTTGAAGATCAGGACATGACATCCTCTTTATGAACAATGGTCAACATCAGACTAGTGACCAACATACAGTGGATATAAAATTCAACACATAACTGTTAAAATGCCAGGTTTTTGTGATATAAAAGAATGAACAATAGATAAATGAAGTCAGAAATGTTTCCGCTTTTAAAGTGATCTATAATATGAACAATTCACTTGAAAAACTAACTAAAATCATCGAGAGGGAAAAATATGTAAATAAAGAATTACTCAATCACATTCAAACTCATGTTTAATAAAGTCATTATACACCTGCCATCATGTAGAGTGACTGATTGATCACAAATAAAGTCCAGCTGTTCTAGTAGGATTTTCCTGACATTTTCTTCGTCGCTTCTCTGAGGAAAAGAAATGGTCTGCAGAGAGCTTCCAAAGCATCAGAGGGATCTCAGTGTTGAAAGATATCAGTCAGGAGAATGATACAAAAGAAGCATTAGATATACCATGGAACCCCGTGAAGACAGTCATTTTCAAGTGGAGAAAATATGGCACAAGAACTGGACATCCCTCTGATATTGATGATGAGACGAGAAGAAAACTGATCAGGGAGGCTTCCTAGAGGCCTACAGCAACATTAAAGAGCTGTAGGGGGAGTTCTGGCAAGTATTAGCTGTGTGCTACATGTGACAACATTTTCCCATATTCTTCATATGAATAGATTATAGGGTAGGGTGGCAAAACAGAAAGCCTTTTCTTACAAAGAAAAACATCCAAGCCCAGCTAACGTTTGCAAAAACAAACATCAAGTCTCCGAAAAGCATGTGGGAAAATGTTTATGGTCTAATTAAACCAATGTTGAACTTTTTGGCTATCATTCCAAAAGGTGTTTAGCACAAAAACAATCAATTAAATTGAAACAATACCCAACCATACTTGTGACCCATATACAGCACCCCCTGCATTATTTGAATATTTAAAAACAGCAAAAAGTGAGTTGAACATTGGGGATGTGTACATATACCTTGTGGAGAATCCACCCCCCACCTTACACTGCTACCAAAATGAAAGCGTGCAAAAGTACAGACCAATATCGACATTCAATCAGGCTGGATCAATAATGCAATTACAAAACAGATCTTGTCATTAATTACAATGATTACATTTAGATATGATTGCAAATACAATATATATTCAGTTGGAACTATCTGGCATTTTGAAGTATAACTAATGAAAGTGGTGAGTTGTTGATGGAGCACAATGGAAGGAGAGTTTGTTTTGCCTGCCTTGTTGGCATTCCCATATGCCGGGACGACAAGTGAAAGCTATCAATTGCAATGGCTTCATTTTTTTTTCGTCTGCCCATTTTGCTCCTGGCTGGCAGTAAGTAATTGAAGGTAAGCAAATAAAATTATGGTATTTTTTCCCAAGATGATTTTCTAGCGTACCTGTAACTAGCAGTATTGCCCTTTTTGGATATTTTAGATATTCATACAAGTTAGCATATAGCCAGCTAAAAACATAACATAACAAATGTACAGTGCTGGCTAACGAAGCAATTTGCAAGATAACATTGCCAGGTAGTTAGCCCGCTTGCAGATTTGAAAAAAAAACAATTTATTGAACAGATATACATCCTTGTTAGGTAGCTATCCAGGCTGAGTGGCAATGGTGGGCTTAGTCTTTTTGTTTGATGTCCATATGTAAACTTATCTCTGAGTTGTAACGATGGTTGGCGCAAAGTCTATCAACACAATGGAAGGAGTGTACGAAGCCCTGGAGGTGACATTGAATGATAATTTCTGAAAATGTGCTCTCGTTTTTCAGAACATTTTTTTTTAAATGTGCTCTCGTTTTTTTAAATGTGCCTTAGGAAAATGAGAGCTGTTAAATAAAAACGAGCAAGTTTTATAAAACGAGAGCTCACTTTAAAAAACAAGAGGACATTGTATGGAGTTAATACATAGAGCATGCAAACAAACTATAGTTACTTTTACCTAATAATACCTTTTCTTTAGCAGTTTCAGAATGGATCTAAGAAAAAACAGCGTGAGGAAATACCTGCAGCAGAGGCCGCAGAACTATTGAATGCTATCCATAGTATTGTCCATAAACAGTTCTACCGGTTGAGGAAACAAATGTGTCATTGTGTTATATATGTGAATTATTGGATATATTATAAATAATATTGCAAGATTTAACACTCCAGCATCTCCTGTTAATGGTAAGAAGTCAAACACCGTAAAGGTCAGATTGTGACTCTCAAACCTCCTGTTTAGGTTTTATTGTTTTGTCTGTATATACGGTATGCATTCCTGTTAAATTAAAGGTTGGAGTCACTTATAAATGTCTTTGTTTTCCATGAAAACCCACATAAACTATATTTTATTAGGAAGTATAGCAAAATGAAGTCTAAATAGCCATAGACGAGGTTAGAAATAAGGTTATTGAAATAACAGTTGTCCATTTGTCAAGGAATCCTACATTTGGTGACTGTGCTGGCCACTCTATTATAGACAGAAAACCAGCTGACTGCTTCCTCCCTAAACATTTCTTGCCAAGTTTGGCACTATGCTTTTGGTCATTGTCCTGTTCTAAGAGGAAATTATCTCCAATCAAGTGCTGCCTACAGGGTAAGGCATGGCATTGCGAAATGGAGTGATAACCTTCTTTCTTCATGATCCCTTTTACCCTGTATAAATCTCCCTCTTTACCACCACCAAAGAGCCACCGACCATCACATTGCCTCCACCATGCTTAAAAGATGGCGTCAAGTACTTCTCCTGCATCTTTTCATTTGGTCTGTGTCTCATGAATGTTCATTGTGATCCGAACTCCTCTAACGTTGATTTTTCTGTCCAAAACACTTTGTCTAGTGTCTGTGTTCCTTTACCCATCTTAATCGTTTCTTTTTATTGGCCAGTGTGAGATATGGCTTTTTTTTTGCAACTCTGCATAGAAGGCCAGCATCGAGTCACCTCTACTGTTGATGTTGAGACCTGTGTTTTGCGGGTACTAAGCTAAGAACTGAAGCTGCCGGTTGAGGACCTGTGAGGCGCCTGTTTCTCAAACTTGACACTATTGTATTTGTTGTTTTGCTCAGTTGTCCCACTCCTCTTTCGACTCTGGTTAGAGACAGTTTGCCCTGTTCTGTGAAGGAAGTAGTACATAGCATTGTACGAGATCATCAGTTTCTGGGCAATTTTCCACATGGAATAGCCTCATTTCTCAGAACAAGAATAGACTGATGAGTTTCAGAAGAAAGTTCTTTGTTTCTGACCATTATATTTTGAAAACAAGGACATTTCTAAATGACCCCTGACTTTTGAACGGTAGACAATGCTAGTCATGCAATTGATGTTAGTGTAGATTTGATATTCTTTAGAAAGTCATGACCCTCTCATTTTATTTTGAATAAATAACAAAACGTTAATACAGGTTATAATAATGTCACAATAGCATTATAATCATCCTGTGTCACTTGAACTGATAAAATAAAGTTTATGACAATACAAAAGAAGCATAATGACCATAATCTTTGGAACCAGATGCCCAAGACTAGATGATCTTATGTTGGTTATTAGTCACAAAGAGGATGTCATGTCCTGCTCCTGAAATCTACTGTTGGCATTCTTGTCATGAGAAATGTTGCATTGGGGAAAGTAAATATCTGACATCCCTTCTTGCATAATTATATTGGTGCATATCATTTATAATGAAATGTAATATACAAGACAGACCTGCATAAAAAATGCAATACATATCATAATATGGGCATCACAGTGTCGTGACCATGTTATGACAGGATATGACATGTTATGTCAGCTGACGTGACACATTATAACAGTTTTCAATTGTCAAAAGTTTACATCACATTTTATCAAACAGTCACTTGTATGTAGAGTAATGGCTGTTTCTGTGAAGAGTTGAGCTTGGCCACTATAAAGCAGAAATTATGAAGAAAATATATAATTAAGATGGAAATTTTTGGTCAACTGGTTGAAGATTTAGGATTTTACAAGGATCTCCATTAGCTATTTCTAGAAGCAGAAGCTTCTTATCCTGGGGTCCATTTTAGCGTTTTAAACACTGCAGACTAAAATGGACACCCCTCAGTCACCGAATGAGCATAGCACATTCACAAAATGATCTGACAAGGAGTATTAGGACATGCCATGCCACTGTTATTTGCGGTTCAATGACAACCCCCTGGTTGTGTAAGTGCTTATCCATCATGACATGACACATATCTGCATCACACAACTGTCGAAATGCCTAAAGAAACACTCCCAGCATGTGGATCATCCCACCGCCGCCTTCCTGTTTCTCGTTTCTGGTGCTAGCGATGTCACCCTAAGTGACATCTGATGACATAGTGAGGGAAGCATGGCAGGGGTTGAGGTCCTTTCAGAATATAGTGGCTTAGCCTGAGAAGAGATAGTTAGAACTGATGGGTCTGGCCCATTGACTCATACCTGGACAGGAGGTTTTGTAAGGAGACAGATATGGAGTACCTGAGGGAGGACAGCTAGTTGAACCTGGTTGGTGGTGAATGGTGGGAACAGTTGCTGATCAGTCCAGGTAAAGCCATGGGCGCACAAGCATTCTGCACTGGAAAAAACAAAATACATTTTTGTGTACTGATTCCCCAGTCAGGCTTCAATGTTTGTTCCCAGCAATGCTACTAGCTTTTGCCACAGGGTGATCAGACCTTTAAATTAAAAACATTAGAATTCCTAATTTAGACTTGCAAATCATTGTGTGCATTTTTTTTCTTAACATGTCTGGTGGTGTTATGTTAATGCCATACTATATGTATCGTACTCATGTTTTATTGGACCTTGCTAAGTTGTTTCTGACAGTTTCCTAAATAATTGATCAGTTTTCCCATTGGTGTAATGACTTAATTGAATGCCTCATCTTTCTTCTACTAACTGCTGGTAGGTGGTGGAATGATTCTACTCTGTATTTCTCAGAGATAGATGGATCTACCTGCCACAACAGGATTTATTACAGCTAACATTACTTTGTGATCTTGACATTTCTCTTGGCCTTGTCTCTGTAGTAGGATCAGCACACCTAAGCCCACATTCCTTCATTTGGATACACAGGGCATACTGGGCATTTAACGGAAATATAACTCCCTCCAGGGAGTTGTATACACACTGTGATAGTTCAAGTCAAAGCCTGCAAGAGTGTGTCTGTGCATTCACGGGTGAGCGTCTGTGTATGCAAACATGTATCTAACAGAATGTGGAATGCAAGAGGCATGTTTCCTGCTCTGGTGGTTGGCTTTGTGCCAGTGGGATACCTGTGTTATCTCAGCTGACACGTGACAAGGATGCACCAATTTGAAAGATCCCTGCGCACCTTCTTTTTTTGTCTGTAGCATAACAGGTGAGTTAGCTTGCCTGGAAAAATAAGCAGCTGACACTATCAGTGGGTGGGAATTAGGGAAAGAGGCTGGGTCACACAATGCCACTGCAGAGAGAGGCTATATGTCAACAGACTGTGTACATATTCTATTTTTGGATATTCCGGTGATGGAAAGCGGGCAGCAGTTGTACTTGTGCACACCCATCGCTTATGGCTTTGCTACATTATTGCCAGGACAGTTTGGCATCGCCTTCAGCTGCTGAGAGAAAACACAATTTAAAATCAACAAAGCTGTCATACTGTCTGTGTGCAGCATCTGATGGCAGAGGAATTATGAGACGAATTGATATGATGTTAATTACAACACGTTGTGTTCTTGTTGATATGTTACACCATGGCCTGTCCACTTACACTGACACAGCCAAGATCTTACAGGTGGTAACTTATGGTGCTTGCAATCTCAGACTTGTGGGTTTGTTTCCCATGGGGGGACGATGTGAAAAAGCATCCAGAAGACTTACAGTACTGAGTGCATAAGATCAACTGCTAAATTACATAAGCTATATACCATGTCAGAGAGGGAATTTATGATGGATTGTATTACTTTTTGACAGGTAGAAATAATATTCAAATATAGTGTGAGTTTAATAATAATAATTCAATATATTTATATTGCACTTTTCAGGGACCCAAAGATGCTGTACAAAAGTGACATGGAACAGAAAACAAACAGAAACAGGGACAGGGAGGTTCAGGACATTCTCAGGACAACTGAGATTTTGGAGACTATAATTATTAAATGAGGAGTCAGTTATTTGTTTTCTAATGGTGATCATCTTTTCATCAAAAACGTTTATGTATTCATTACAGCTAAAGTGAAGACCCACTTCACGCGTTGAAAATTGCTTTTTAGTTAACTTTGCAACTCTATCAAAGAGAAATTTTGGATTGTTTATGTTCACCTCATGCAGGTTGCAGAAATACGCTGATCGAGCAGATGTTGCTTTTCGGTATTTTAGTGTGCTGTCTTTCCAGGCTAGTCTGAATACTTCCAACTTTGTGGAGCACAACTTTCGCTCCAATTTTCTGGAGGCTTGCTTGAGTGCTCTAGTATTTTCAGTGTTCCAGGGTGCAAGTTTCTTATTGCGTATTTCTTTTGTTTTTAGTGGTGCAACCATATGTAAAGTATTTTGCAGTGTTGAGTTTAGATCATCAATTAGATCGTCTGTGGATTTATTTACTTTGTCACTGATGAGCAGGCTTGGAAGAATATTAAAATATCTATTTGTAGTCCGAGAATTTATAGTACGGCTTTTGAAACTCATTGTTTGCGGAGCGAGTGGACTTCTTGTTTTAACGGTAAATGTAATAAGACAGTGATTATTAGATCTACAATATCTATTTCTCAAGGAGTAAATCTAAGGTATGATTGTGGCTGTGCATTGCACCTGAGACATTTTGGATAAAACCCATTGAGTCAATTATGGCTTCAATGGCTTTTTGAAGAGGGTCGTATTACTTTTCCATATGAATATTGAAATCGCAAAATGTTTTAATACCATCTGCCATGACTACAAGGTTAGACAAGAATTCTGGATACTCATTGAGGATCATTGTGTATGGCCCGGGCGTTCTGTAAATAGTAGCTATGTAAAATGATTTATCAGCCTGGTTAACTGTCATGAGTAAAACTTCAAAAGAATGAAAACCAGTGATGTGTTTAAGAGATGATTTATGTTTACTGTTATGGATATTAGCAACACCCCCTCCTTTTTGGGATGCACGTGAGATATGATCACAAGTATAGCCAGGAGGAGAGGCCCTGTTTGGGCAGTAAATTCATCAGGCTTTAGCCATGTTTCACACAAGCCAATAACATCCAGCTTATGATCAGTGAATCATTAATTTACTGCAATTGCCTTTGGAGCAAGGGATAAAACATGTTGGAGTCCCATTTTGAGATGCGAGGTAGTACAGTCATTTTTATTTGTGATCGAGGTGGAGGAAGGTTATATCTTAATAAGGTTGCTCTTGTTAGTGCTTGTCCTTGTTATCAGCCAGTTATCTACAAACTCTACCTCCTGCGACAGGCATGCTTTTAGTAGACTTTTAGTAGATTAATTAAACTGTCCATTCAAATAATTAAATTTTACTCATTGGCACAATCTTTACCCCATCACCAGATCTTTATGTAATGCAATAATTGGAAACTATTGGAAATCACATATAGTTGACATGAAGGGGTGTGTAATTATTACAATTTAACATAATGCATAGATAGCTAATGTTTTCACTGTGACTTTCGGCGCAATAAGACATTAGAATTTAGAATTATAATTTTTTAAGGCCATACCATTTTGTATTGTTGATAATTGCTCAATGGTGTGAACATGTTATTTAATTTATATACATTTGCATGTATTATTCACTTAACAATTTTCAACTGTGGTTTGGTCCCTAACCTCACTGTACAAATGTGTGCACACATCCAGATAATTTTTTTTGGTGCTTCTTGGTCAAATGAAGAAGCCCGAATCCTTCAGCAGTTGTTCTTTTCAATCGTGATGAACAATTGTATTTGCTTAATATTCATGCATTTGTGGGAGGATAAAATGATTTATATCTAAGGGACAAATTTGTCAAACATTATTGAATAACACTATGTTTCACATTTCATGTAGGTAGATGTATTCTTCAAGGTTCTCTGCATTTTACACTGGTATAATCAGTACACTGCATAAAATACAATGGCTCTCTGGGCTGAATAATTAAATTGCATTTCGGTGGACACATTGCCTATAAGGGGGAGTGGGCAATTTGATTTGTGATTGATGGGAGAGATCTGTACTGTACATCTGTACTTTTTGTCTTTCCTTCTTTAAGTGATAGACATTTTAATGGTGCTCCGGCTTTCTGGATAACCAGGCAGATCTCTTTACATCTGACTTTATCTTAAGCCTGGGAGTCCGGCAAACTGCACGGTGCATGCCCCCCAGAATGCTTCCACGTTTTTTGGGGGTATCTGATCACTGGCCACCTGCCCACCCTGAGACGTGCCTTACATTTATGATGTTATACAAACCATTCTCATTCTGGTCCTGACATTTCATGTAGTGTTTTCTTGTGTGTCGATGTTGAACATGATTGGAACTATTAACTAAAGCATTTTGCTACACATACAAACCACCTACTAATCAAGGCATGTGACCAACATTTTTTGAAGTTTGATTGGCATTGATTGGCTTTCAACCCTGCTGTCTACACTATATTACTGTGTTATTTAGCAGACAGTCTTATACAGAGCATCATAAAGATACAATCAGGGTTGAGTTCATGATGATGTGTTTTCCCTTTTGTTCACTCTGGGATTTGAAAATGTTGAGTTCCAGCCCATCTCTATAATCAGAAGGATATCCACCCTAGATCAGGAAAGAGAGATTAAGAAGCAGGTAGATAGCAGCAGATTAAGATATTCATAGGAAGAACTAATAACTAGTTAAGAGACACTAGAAGCACTGTAAGAAACCCTTGGGTTTCAGCTTTTCATTCAGTGAGACTGACAAAGAAGCAAGAGTGGTGTCAGCAAACTTTTTATTTGGGACCCCTCACCTCTTCCAGAATTCGGTTTAAATGTAGTAAATTATGCCGTCTGCATGTGATGCAAGTTCTTGGATCTGGTCGCCCTCTTTCTGCATCAACCCCAACAGTAGACATAATGACATCATGATTAATAGGGACTGGCTATCCCATCCTTTGACATTCCCTGCCAAGTGTCAGTGCCAGGCGATTGCAAATATAAATAGTTCTTAACACCTTACCAGGGCAACTGATCTCTACAGAGACAATATCTCCCCAATGTTATGGTAACAAAACAGGGAACACTAGTGTACTAGGCTTGCTGGTTTGGCCTTTAGCTGCTTGTTTCCTGTCATCCTTGTCTTGCCTCAAGACGTTGGGAGGGTCATTTTGTGACTAAGCAGTCATCCTTATATTCTTCTTGTTCAGAAAGTATTTCCCCTATGTGAACTACTGTGATAACTGCTCTAAGAAAAGAGTGCATGTTGGAGAATTAAGTGAACTGATGGCTGTTTTCTAATCTCCCTTAATAAGGCTCATTCATTATGGAAATAAGCCGTTCTTTCTGTCACACTAGAAAAGCAACAAACTTTGCACCAATTGTCCAAGAACATATTGTTAAACTTTGGTAATTTTGGGGGATGCAAGCTGCCAAGTTTCCTCCAGTCTGTTGGAAAGGTCACTGCAAACTTTGAGTGGCTGCTGCCTTGGGAACTAGGCTAGGCCCAAAAGACACTCTCCACAAACTACTGCAAACAGTCTGCCCCCTCCTCTGCTAAGCCCAGAATATTTCACTCTCATCCTAATGGATCTGGAAAGTTCATAGGTTTGAAGGATGGATGTAGCCACTAGACTCTGGTTGCACTGTGACAAGACATCTCTACTTTGGACTCATTTCAGACAGTGGCTCTCAAAATAAATGGTTTTGTTGTATGAGAACCAGCCTCTTATAGATTGCTTCTCACTTACTTAGCTCCTCTGATTTTAGTATCATACATGCTGTAGATGTAGCTTTGATATGATCAGGGATGGCTGCTTTGGTTGCATAGGCATTCAGCCTGGGGAAATATTGCATGTTTGAAGTGGGTTGAGGTTAATAGCATGCATATAGGCTGTGGTTTGTGTTCTGTTGAGCTGGGCATATTTCTCTCCCAAAGGGAGATTGAGCTCTCCACTAGTGCACCAGATCAAAGGCTTGTTATATCAGCCCATTCCCTGTTCAGGCTGTTCCACCTCACTTCGTTTCTTCAAGACCCCCATCACCTCAGGCAGTTCTAAAGCAATGATAACATTACTTTTTTCTGTCAGTTATTTATTCCTAGTAATATTTATCTAATGTCCTTAATTGGAAGAAATGTTACTTTGCTACAGCCCTCCATTTCTTCTTATGATGTATATTTGCATTCAAGAGATGATTTTCATAAGCCTCATCGTAGCAGTAACTACTGTATGTGTTCACATGTACCCCTTTACCCGCTGGCCTACACAAACGTGGGGGCTCGTTAATTTGACACAGATGGAGGTGGCCTTGGCTAAACTACAGCAGTAGCCAAGGGGTGCATCAGATCAGTTTGTCTTCCCCCACTCTAAGGTCGGATCCCAGTCTCAGACATTATTTGTTTCTGTCTTTGGTTCTTTAAAATGTTTGCTGGACCGCGTCAAGAAGGGTGAATGTCTCTTGTGAGTGAGTGACTGACTGGGTACCCCTTGTTAAATAGCAGAGTATTTAGAGAAGCAGACCTGCATACTATAGGTCCTGCGTTTGTATCACATCACTGGCAAAGCAAAGTATGCATAATGTATTCATCCGCATTGACAAAAACTTTGCAAAATAGGATTTTTTCAGAGTAGACACAAGGCTGTACCAACACCCATCAAATATACAGCTATGTGGTGTAGTGGTCAATGACACAGCCTGTCACGTGGGTCACCTGGGTTTCAGTCTCGAGAGTGCAATACTTTCTATTGCAGGCCGGATGAACTAGGCTTGCCTGTTTTTTGTTTTCTTATTTTTTCTTTCTCGCTTTCCTATTTCCTGTCTGTACACCCCTGCCTAGCTTATCAGAGGGTGGGAGAGAAAAGGGTTTAAAAAAGGAAAGAGTAAGAGAAACAAACCATTAGTGTGGTTTATTTAATTCATATACAGAGGGTGAGATATGAAGGTCATATTACTAATGAGAGTCAGTTTTCTCTTATCAATATTCGGGTAAGGTTTTACTTTTTGGCTACAGATCTCATGCTTCATGATAACCACTAAACAAAAATCTGTCAGTGTTTCCTAATTTCTATGAAATCACCTTTAAAATAATTACAATTACAACAATTTTTCCATCCCAGAATAGTAATGCTGTGTTACATTATTTGAAGTGGTGTGGGCTTTCCCAACAACAGAATAGTGTTTACTGTATATGGTCATAGAAAATAGTCCTGCGAGTATATTACTGATTGGCCAGCTCTTCCTCAGCAGCATGACATAATACTCTATGGTATTTTTGCAAAATGCCATAAACCTTAAATTTGAAGTGGAGTTTTTGTATGTATGTTTCGCCAAAAGTTACATGCACAGGACGATTCAACATAGTTTTTTGGTGTGAGCTCTGGGTTTGCTTTGTTTTTATTCTTATTTTTTGTTTTGTAACATTGTTTCACTGTTGTTTTGAACGTAGCCTTCTCCTTGGTCTTAGTCCTGATGAATCTCACCGGTGTTTCTGTTCACCTGCTCCCTCTTAGTTCCAAAATAGTTCAGTTCTGATTTCTAACTTGTTTCTGAGGTATTGTTTGACTGTTGCCAACATACCGAGCCTTTGTTTAACGCACTACTTATTATTTGCCTATGAATTTTGATCTGTTGCCTTTCTTTTTGACCACCGCTTGCCTGATGCTCTGTACCATTGCCTCTCTTTTGTCTTTCCGGTTTTGGCCCTTGGCCTGCTTTTTTACTCTACTTTCTCCCTTCCCTTTGCCTTGAACTGTCAGCCTTTCAGTAAATCCTACAAACGCTCTGCGTCTGTAACCTGTAACCCTCATCTCTGACTTAGTCATTACATTTGGCTATGTGTCAACCGAATATTAATTATGATTATTCTTTTCCCCTGGGCAGTAACTTTAATTTAAAGCTTCAGTGGTTGCTGTGTAAACAAGGAGGGAAAACAGTTTTTGACAAGGAAAGCCTGAGTAGATAAGAACGGCACCAGGTAAGATTGCGAGGCCCCCTGTGATTCGGATTCATGGCAGTCCATTTTGAGCCCAGCATTACTCTCTAGAAATAGAATCTCCCAGCCAAACACAACAGCAGCACTTAGCTCCACATTCCCAAATGCATTTGTGTACGCGCCTGTCCAGAAATTGGAACCCATATGCAGCCACCTGGTTAGCTGAACTTACTGAATGTGGTGTGCAAAGGGTGAAGTCTTTCTGCCCCATACCTGACCCCTGTTAAGAGGATAAAGCTAGTTGGTTGTTTGCCCCCACCTCGCTCTCAGACCGCAAACAGCCAATAAATGTTAGTATTGGGCAGAGGTTCAAGGAGCCTAGTTGTGTTCAGGAACCGTACCCTCTTAGAAGGGATAAAACTTCAATGTAAACATAACTCAGACCAGGCAATCGCTGCTTAATTCAGCACTTTGTTCCCAAGTTCTGTTTATAATGAAAGAATGTACATAGAGGACCTTATAGCATTGTGTTTGCAGGAATGGTCTGTAAAGATGTTGAAAAAAAGATGCCATACATGCAGATGGAGACAAAAATGTATTAAACTGCAGACATGTCTTTTGTTGCTTTTTTGGAATTGTCTAGATAGACAATAAAATCCACATTTCAGGCTTGAGAGTGGTGCAGCTTTCTGAGGTATTGCATCTGCAGTGAGGGAAAGAAGAATTTGATACCCTGCTGGTTTTGTACATTTGCCCACTGACAAAAAAAAATTGTGGTTTATCATTTTAATGGTAGGTTTATTGATTTGCATTATAATGATGGAATTAAGTATTCGACCCCTTGGTAAAACATGACTTGGATTGCAAAACCCAATCATATAGGTCAGATTTGTCTTTTGGTTGGCCACCAGGTTTACACACATCACAGGAAGGATTTTGTCCTTTATGTGCTGCTTCTTGAGCCACGCCTTGGTTGCCTGTTGCTATGTGTTTTGGGTAATTGTCAGGCTGGAACATCCATCCACGATTTTCAATGCCCTGGCTGAGGGAATGAGGTTCTTACCTAAGATTTGACGGTACATGGCCCTGTCCATCGTCCCTTTGATGCAGTGAAGTTGTCCAGTCCCTTTAGCAGAGAAACACCCCCAAAGCATAATGTTTCCACCTCCATGTTTGACGGCAGCATTCCCCCTCTTCCAAACACAGCAAGTTGAGTTGATGCCAACATAGCTTGATTTTGGTCTCATCTGACCACAACACTTTCACCCAGTTCTCCTCTGAATCATTCAGATGTTCATTGGCAAACTTCAGATGGGCATGTATATGTGCTTTCTTAAGCAGGGGGACCTTGCAGGTGCTGCAGCATTTTAGTTCATCATAGCGTAAAGTGTTACCAATTGTTTTCTTGGTAACAATGGTCCCAGCTGCCTTGAGATCATTGACAAGATCCTCAGGTGTAGTTCTGGGCTGATTTCTCACTGTTGGAGCCCCAGACCGAGGGAGATTGACAGTTATTTTGTGTTTCTTTCATTTGGGAATAATCGTACCAACTGTTGTCACCTTTTCACCAAGCTGCTACACCCCCAAAAGTCTAAAGCACCTGGGAAAATATGTTATGGTCTGATGAAACCAAGGTTGAATTTTTGGTCATAATTTGGTGGCTTACATGTCTACATTGTAATAATTTGCTATCGGAATTATAGATGAATAGATTAGGCCAGTAATGTTGTTGCTAATAATAATAATAATATTGCTATCAAATCTGCCAAAGCTATTTTCTTTAATGGCATAAAGGCATACTTTTTTCTTTCAATCGGGAATGACATTGATACAATAACTATGTGATGATAACTAACCTTTTCTTCAAGTGAAAAGATGAGAACATTTTGCAATCTACAAGAAATAGTCGCAATACCATATAACGGTTAAGTTTAATTGCGGGCCCACAAATACAATTAATATATGTTGTTGATTTCAATTGATTCGAACATAGGTCTTGCACGTGAAAGACAGTGTCTTTAACCACTACGCCACGGCATTACACGTTTCATCAATAGCGATAAAAAAGAGGGTACCTTGAATATCCAACAGAAACAGTTGGAATATAACCGTTAACTGTTTTATTTCAGGTTTACTATAATGTACATACTGAAGTTTTTAGCCAGCAAAGTCTATACGGAATAATTCATAATACGTACTTCGCTTTGATTGTGAGGAGATATGAACGCAGGACCTATAGTTTACAAGTCCGCTTCTCTAGTCCACTCACTCAGAGACATTTGCTCTTCTTAGTCAGTTCCACTTACGCGGTCTGGCAAAAACCAAGAGGGGTTTTTGGAATGTGAATATGCTAAAAAAAAATATTTTGCGGGTCTCTCATGGGGGATGTGGTGGATAACGTGTTGAATTTAACGTGAGAGAATAGGTCGAATCTGAATGGAGTTTTGGGAATATACGATTGCTTAAATTACGAGTCTGGTCCTATGCACTGGCACTGAGATGAACCAACTTTGACTCCTGGGAAAGACCCGCAAAGACGCACCATTTTCACAGCCTATTCACTTCGTGAAAATTATGTAGTGTGGTTCCAAACATTCCTCAAAGTTTTGATACCTAAATGTGACCTATGCTCAAACTATGCATGTGCTTGAACGAGGAATAGTCATTGGCAACATGGGGACGTGCCAAAGATCTAAAACAGCACTCACTGTGTTCATAGTCTCATTCTATCAGCTGCCCTGGGCATGATTGCTACATCAGTTAGTCCGGCCCCCCCATTTGCTTAAGTAAAAGGAAAAATAGATAGAAATAAATACAGAAATAAAAGAAAACAGAAACAAATATATACAGAAATAAAAGAACATGGAAATAAATAAAAACAGAAATAAATGATAAAATAATTAAGTAAACAGGGAAATAATATTGATCAATATATTTATTATAATATTTTAATGTAAAGCATCTGTGGGGTGTGCTTTAAAAACAAGTTCGATCCATGGAGGCCCCATGGATGGCAGGACCCAAGGTAT
This sequence comes from Esox niger, assembly GCA_016801105.1. Taxonomy (NCBI): domain Eukaryota; kingdom Metazoa; phylum Chordata; class Actinopteri; order Esociformes; family Esocidae; genus Esox; species Esox niger. Next base: position 74,021 of record JACXGJ010000236.1, on the reverse strand, counting down.
GCCATGTGTTCTCCAGGTAAGCAGTGCACATGGACCCGGCCATCTATGTGATGTAAAAGAAAACGTGATTCATCAGACCAGGCCACCTTGTTCCCTTGTTCTGATCCTCACGCGCCCATTGTAGGCACTTTTCGGCAGTGGACATGGGTCAGCATGGGCACCCTGACTGATCTGTGGCTACACAACAAACTGATACACTGTGTTCTGCGACCTCTCTGTCAGTCCCAGCTTTAAAATTTTCAGCAATTTGAGCTACAGTAGCTCATTTCTTGGATCAAAACACTCGGGACAGCCTTTGTTCCCCATGTGAATCAATGAGCCTTGGTCGCCCTAGACCCTGTCGCTGGTTCACCCCTTTTCCTTCCTTGGACCACTTTTGTTGTCTAGCCATCACAATTTGTCCCCTGTCATATTTGCTCAGATCCTTACGATTGCCCATTTTTCCTGCTTCTTACACATAAACTTTGAGGACAGAATGTTAAATTGTGGTCAAATATGTCCCATCCACTGACATGTTCCATAATAATTGTTAGTGTTATTCAGTTCAACTGTCAGTGGTCATAATGTTATAACTGATCGTTGTATTATGCATATGCGACACACAAGGGGGGCCAGTGATTGTATCAGGGTGTCTGTGGCCACCCCTGGCCACCCCTTGGCGGCGCCAGTGCCTGTCATACACATTAGCCTGTAACCCGTCACTGATAATCAGGCAAAGGTCATACCCACAGGGTCAATGGCTAATGAGAATCTTAAAATGACAAGATTGCTTTGGCTTGTTAATTGTATCTTTGCCCTTTTCATGTGCCATGGGCTAATGTGTCTTATCTGGCTGGCTTGATTGGCATAGATCCTTGAGATTTCCTGTATACTCGGGAGTGAATAAAATAATGAATTTATTTTCGCTTGCCCAAGCCTTGAATAATTTTCTCAGGAGTGCTGTGTCTTGGCCACCCGGGTTTTTATATTTGGTTAATGTGCTTGAGCCTCTTTCTCTCCCCCACCCACATACTTTCTGATTTCCCTTTTTGCTTCCAGGCATCCTCTGTGGGCGATCCTCACACTTGTCCCCCTCTCTGCCTTTTCTCCCAGCAGGCTAAAACAGTTGGCTCATGACCCCTTCTGTCACTAGCAACTCACACGTCCACCTGAGTGATCTGTATCTGGTTGCATAACTGGGATAACAGACCAGACGTCCTACATGCATAGTAACCAGGTGAGTCTGAATGGACCTTTCTACAGAGCTTCATTGAGCAAGATTGTTTGACTTAAAGCCTGGTTTCCATCAGTTCAAAACAATTTCAGTCCAAATATCGCAGTTGCATCAGGGCAATTGTCTTTGCTTATCATAATCATTTGACTGTGATACTAGAAGCAAAAAGGTTTGCCATAAATAATGCTGTAAAACCTGTCACAGTGTCAGCTAGCTAGGGCATGTTTCTATGAAACCAGACAAAATCCTCTTGTCAGTATCACATCTACACAATAGTACATTTATATTTTTTTACTTAAGTTATTTTTATTATTAACCTTTATTTATACAGTGGAATCAGGCTGAGACCTCAGTCTGTTTTATTTAGTGAACATTCATACCCTGGGTAACATAGAGTATCGAGTTCATGCATTTTTGCAGTTTGGCTGTATGCTAAGCTAATGTACTGTAACAGTACTGTTCACTAACTGCCCGATTCAAATTTGCCTCAAGGCCAAAATCACTTTCCTGCACGGCACAGAGTGGATAGGCATATTGAGTTATTCAGTGACCTTTTGATTCAATGGTGTGTGTGTGTGTGTGTGTGTGTGTGTGTGTAACCCCTGCAGAAAGTCAATGACCAGAGTTATTCGCAATGTGAGGTCTCTGTCTTAGCTGAAGCACAAATAGAAACAATTAGATTGAAGAAGCATATGAGAAAAATGTGGAAACCTACACTTTCTCTGTTAAACAAACAAACAATATTCATGGCTAACAAACCAAAGGTATTAACAAATGTCTGCAGGCTGTGGAGGAATTTTGCCTTGCTTAGCCAGTGTCTCCCGTGGTTAGAAGAGACCAGTCAAGAACATGCCTGGACTTGCAATGTAGGCCTGCAGTTGAACTCTGAATCTGGATGGGAATATTTAGAATTTTTCAATCGTACTTGAATTTTCAAGGTCTAATATACTCAAGAAATACAAAATATTAAATACTTGACTAGTCACTATTAATACCACCGTCTGTTTCTGGTTTGCATAGGGTTTCAATTTACAGACTTTACGGGTCTCTTGCCTTTCCTAAAAGACCTTTCTGCGATACAAATGATCTGAGAAATGTATGACCTTGTGTGGTTTTTGTATATGTTGTCAACATCTCGCTGATATGACCACTCCCATTGTGCTGTCTGTCACTCCCAGACCAAACTCTATCATTTGAAGTTTGAAACTTCATAGTTATTATCTCGTAAACCACTCCTGTCCCTTTCACTTTTCCCTTTGTTCCACTTGACCTATTTTAGATTTTTTTTTTTTCATATGAAAACCTGTCATATGAAAGTTTTTTCAAGTTTGCTCTTTTGGTTTAGTTCAGTTCAATTATGTTCCAACGCTAAACACATTTACAGCACATGCAAAAAAAAAACTCATAACAAAAGTACAATGTTTTTTGATAATTATATTTCAGTGCATTTTTGTACCTCTTAACAATCTGTGATCTTATGTATTCAAAAACAAATTCTAGTTGAAACACCAACAGAGCTTTTTTTTGTTACCCAGGGCCAAGAAGTGAGGTAAATCCATTTTTGCAACGTGCAACTGTGAGGTTATAAAATGGCATATGAGAGAAGCTGTGAACAACAACCATCTGCTCTGTACTAGTAACTCCCTGTTTCATGGGGTTAACGCACCTGTCCTCAATTCATTTGCATGATTACATTAGAGCACAGCAACATCCTACATTTGTCTTGAGGCGGACACTTCTCAAGCCTAACTGGACTCTGTCCTGTTTGACCCAAACGTCAAGACTGCATTAATTGCATTGTGTCTTGATGCCATTCATCTGCAGTAAATAACCGTCACTGCAAATCTTTGTAGTGCTTGTGCCTAGAGACATTTCAGACTGGTGAAACTACGCTGCGCTTTGCAAGAGTCTGCTGTTTCTTTCCTGACATCTCTTGGTTGGGACCATGTTTACTGAATGCATAGGGCTCCCCATGAACATTTCAAATCAGTGTGTACTGGTGGGTATATGGAACACATGCTGTTTGGCTGGCAGTGGATCATCTCGTCTGCTATATACATACAGCATTTACAGAAATGTTATTCTCAGTGTCTTATATAGGTTCACTGTCTGGGCAACGGAAAAGGTAGGTAGAATATGCTCCTCCACTTTTTGTCACTTCATTTTGGGAGAGAACCAGTGGCGGCATTAGGCCTGAGCGTCCAGCGTTATAGACCCAAAAAACCATGTACTTTCTGTCCTGGGGGCGAGGGGGGAGGGGGTTGTAATCCTAGCAACGCCTCTGGACAGAACTGAATTTAGTTGTTTACATTTGGCTTTCTTGGCTATGGATCGATTCCGGATCAGTTGTGCTATATTTCTCCAGCTGTGCTTAATTGATGCAGATGTGTTTTCCTACTAATTTCCGCTTCAAAGGGCATTTAAAAGTACCTTCTCTATCCAGCCTATATAGTAAATGATGAAACAAGAGAGGGGCTCAATAGATAAAGTCACAAAATCTATTAAACTATGCAAAGAATCCCCCAGTGGTTAAGAGTGGACTTTGATTAGCCACCATACTTTTCGGTACCACAAACGTCAATGGACGCAAGGTCAAGGCATATCAAAAAATGGAGGTGGAACTCCCATGCTTTATCCACGTTCCATTACCCCTCTCCTCCCTGGGCCCTAAGAACAAGGCTGCTGGAAATCCCCAGCTGTTGTCTTTCCCTTCAAAGCATTGTGTAAAGTACCCGACACAAGGCCAGACGAGTGCTTGACATATCAATTTCAAATTGAGGTTTGCAGTCCATTCATCACGTTACAACAAACCCTACTCGGAGAGCGCCTCAGACAAACAGCTTTAGCACCTGCTTCAAAAACTAACTGTTGACACAACATCTCTCTTGGATTGTCCTTTTCAGCTTGACCCCTATAGATTCTATTGCAATCTAGCTGATGTGATTGTTCTTTCTGAAAAATGTCACAGTAGCATAGGAAAATCAGTTCAGATACATTTTTGTAGCCATTGAAATAGCGATCAAATGATGACTCCGCTTTCACGTTCTCACCTTCATAGCTCACAAGTCAGCTGCAGTGGATTTATGCCGTGCAAATGAGGCGAGGAGTGGGTGGCAGCCCCACTGAATTCCACAGATGCGCCACCCCCGTGATCACGCTAGTGGCTATAGTTATCCCAGGCCTGTTTATACTGAGAAATGGGAGGAATGTGCAATAGCATGAGAAAAGGTCATCAGTGCTGATAACCCACCACAATCACTCCAGCCTTGGTCAAAGGCGTGGAAAGACAGACATGCTTTCCCACACACAGACACCAATCGTCACAGAGAATACTGTTCATTCTATTATCTCCCCCCAAAGAAGAAAATTGAACGTTTCATTAAAACAACTTAGTTAATGAACATGATGCTTGTGAACATGATTTGCTTCATTAGCCTTCTGAGCAGCTAAAAGAGCAGGCTGGGGATGCAGATCTCAGTGCAGTTTATCAAATCTGCAATAATTTATTAGATCGTTATTGTAAGTTATTATGAACATTCTTCAATTGCTTCACTTTATATCCCTGTTGTATGTATATCATTGAGACCATCTGACCTGTGGTTGATTGGTTGCTAGGTTGAATACCCAAGCAGAAAAGGTGTATCCCTGAGCAAGAGAGCTAATCACCATTTTACCCAGCTTGTTCCTGAAAATAAGAATGTGTTTGTTGTCACAATTTCGACATGTTCATTAATAAGCATGCCTTAATCGTGACAATTTACAAGTAATATTGCAGTAATGTGCACAATGATCTGTATTTTGGAAATTGGACAATGTCATGAAAACTAGCATTATTTGTTAAGTTTGTTACTTATGTTAGCTTACTCAGCATCCACAGAGCATAATGCACCCAAGCGTATGCTTCAGCATAGGGATGGTATAACCTATTTTTGCCAGATGTAATGCTTGGCAGTAAGGCCTAATAGTTTGATTTTGGTCTCATCAGATCAGAAACATTTTCCTTGTGCTCCATTCATACAGCATGTCCTTCAGACGGCATGTCGTATGCCTTTTACTCGTGAGTGGCTTCAATCTAGTCTAATAAATGTTTAATTGGAATGCTGTAGAGATTATGACAGGTCCTCCCATCTTTATATATGAACTCTTAAGCACTGTCAGTGGCCATTGTGTTTCTGGGCACTTTCTTGACCATTGGCCATCTTTCCCAGTTATTTAGGCTGGATTGCATTACAATGCATAACATACAAAATATGGGGCAGCAACTGAATTAACATTTTCAACATTTTTGTGTCCTAAAGAAGAAACTGTTGAGAACTATTGTATTCAAGTGTTTATAATTGAATAACTATTGATTGTCCTTAGTCCCTGTGTAATGTTTTTTAAACGTGATAATGTTTTCTATATGTACTACAAATTAATGTATGGCTGTCATAAATAAACAGGTAACTGTAATGAGTTGATTAAAAGTTTATCAACAATTTCTCAATTAGTATTTACTGCTTAGTATTTACTGTATCCTATACTGTATTCGATTTATTATTGCAGGGAGGCCAGAGAATGTTAAGGACAGTCATGGTGATCCTTCAGAAAAATGCTAAACATTTAAAAAACATTTAACATTTTGAAGCATTTTGCTCATAAAGCGCAACGTTGCTGTGAAACTAGTTGCATTTTACCCTACCATGTCATCAATGCTGAAACATTGAAGAACCATCCATTCATGAATGCATTAGACTCGGGCATGGCTAGGCAGCCTCTTCCTGTCAGAATGGTGTAATTTTATCTAGGGGAGCTGACTAGCTAGCAGGGTGTGTTTTCTGTTGATAATGCACCAGATATTGCAGTCTCCTGTCAGAAAGGACTCGGGATGTAAGGTTAGTTGACTAGCTAAATTACTAGATAATGTTTATTTTTTATTCAATTTGGTGAATAACGTTAGTGTCAGTGTATTTATTGGCAAACAATCTCTGCATCTTTCTTTATATAAGAAATGCAATAACGTTTAAAAATTCTTCTGAACAGTGGCACACGGGTTCACAACACAATGACATTTGCGATGCAAACAAAAGTTGAAAACACAATAACATTAGCACACAACACAACAACATTAACAAAAATGAAACACAACATCATTTGCGATTCAACAAAAAGGTGAATACACAACAACATTAACAAAAATGTTACATTGTTAAAAACACTGAAAAAAATCAACTGCTCACAACAGCACAACATTAAGTGAAAACACAAAAGCATTTCCTCACAATACAACAACATTGATTCACACCAAAACAGCATCAGCCCAGAACACAACAGTATTTGCCCAAAACACACATTTGTAGAAACGATGCATTTCAAGTTGCTGACAACAGAAGTGGTCCAAACCACTAGGGGCATTGCCAATTAGAATACGTTAGGTTTCCACCAAAATATAAAATTAATTTCATACTGGGGGACTGTGAGTAGTTGTGGTGTTGTGAGTAGTTCATAGTTTTAGTTGATAGTTGATGTTTTATTTTTGTTAATGTTTTTGTGTTTTCAACTTTTGTGTGCATTGCAAACATTGTTTCATTTTTGTTAATGTTGTTGGGTTGTTTGTTAATGTTGTTGTGTTTTCTACTTTTGTTTGCATTGCAACTTGTTGTTGTGTCGTGCACCCCTTATGATACTGCACACCGTACATATCAATTTACATATTCAAGTGTCCTCAAATAGCATCTATGAACTATGTCGCTCTTGCCCCTGGCTGTTTTAACAAATTATTTGCCAGTAATAGGTTTGCTAGTATCTACAAAATTACTAATTGAAATAGTCATAAGAATTTAGCAATTGGTAGTGAGACTGAAGATGAACTGCCACAGCTATGTCATTTCATGGTACGAAAACACATGTTTTTTTTTCTATCATTCGTGAATGACATTGATACCATATCTATCAATATAGATAATTGACATTTTCTTCAAGTGAAAAGACGAGAGAATCATTGTAACCCCTACTCTTTTACGTTCCAAAGGGGTTTTAATTTAACCTATAATACCTAAAATGCATGCATGGACACGTACTTCGAAGAAGCACCAGAAATATTAGCAATATAACCATGAACAGTTTTAGTTTAGGCTTACTATAACGTATCTACTGCAGGTTGTAACCAGCATAGTGGTGAAAATCTGATAAATCGAACGCAGGACCTATTGGTTATGGGTTTGCTTCTCTAACCACTATGCCAATTAACAAGAGTCAGTCTGACAGACAGACATTCACTTTTTGGACAGCTCATTCGGCAAAAACATAATTGTTGTATTGCATAATATAGCTAAGTGTGTATTTATCTGAATGGTTATTCGCGCAATGGTGAGTCAGGCCTTTCTTCACTGCAGAATAAATAAAGCTAGATCTTAATAATAATGTTGTTTACTGTTAGCAAATAACAGCTGGGCCATTTTTCCCTCAGCAAGCAAAGAATCTGCAGATAGTATTATAAACATGTTCATTACAGACCTGTTCCCAATTGTAAAGGGTGAGGATGAGTGATTTGAAAATGCATTTTTATATTGACATAAAATAAAGATTTGCTACAAAGTGTATGTCCGCAATTAAGTAGTAAAGACTACAGCCTACCTTATGTTTTTGAAAAGTATTGTTTTTGCCTTTTTTTACCGAATAACTAATAATTGTCAGAATAGTCAATAGAATAATTAATCACCAATTTAGTCATTTAACTTTAAACCTTGCTCTGCAATATTAATTGTGATTTCAATAGAAAACCTTTAAACAAATCTATGTTTAAAAGAACAGAAATGAGAACAGATTTTTAAACCGGTGAGGTGCAGGCTGGTAATGGTGTGCTTAAGGCCTATTGATTTGTATGATGCCGATGTCTCCTTTGTGTCTTAATCCAGGCTTTGTTTGAGCTACAGATGGCACTTATTAACAATAATTAGGCATTGCTCCATTGTGCTTTGTTGTTAATGTCAAGTATAACGTTATTTCTTCAAAATAATCCTTTGTAGATAAAATTAAAACAATGAAGTTGGTGCTGTTTTATTTGAGTTTTTTGGGCAGTCACCCATTTAGCCTGTTCTTTTCATTATTTCAGCATAAGGAGAACATATTCTGCGCATGCTTACTAAGGCTATTGATATCCCTTTGCTCTGCCAATTGATCTGGAACAGCAGTCAGTGTCAAATATTTGTAATTTTAATATGATGTTGTGTTTATTACAATCTACTGTATTTGCCGAGGTCAGTAACAGTGTTGATAAACACTTCCACATACATTTTATTCAAATGCAATACTGTGTAAATTGTATTTGAAAATCAGTCAAATACAATTTTACAGTTTTAAGTTAACACATTTGCAATACAATAATTTGGAGGTGAATGTCATTTAGATATCTTGTTTGAGTGGAAGAGTGTGTTTGTGTTCATTGTGCTTCCTCCTTAATTGTAACAGCAAGTAACCAAGGCTTAGCAGATGCACCACTCCTAACTTGGTTGAATCAAGTCCAGTTTGTATCCTTTGAGTCTCATGTGCTTGAATAATGTCCCGGTCTTGGTTTCATTTTACTTTTTTGATGAATGCGGGTTGGTCAACACCTGGGGATGTAGGTGACTGAGTTTTTACTTTGAGGCAATGATGCTTTTGTCTTTCTGGATCTCAGATATACTTCTGTTACTTCACAAAGTGCCATGTAATCTGTGTTTTGGATTAGCCCATCTAGCTATGGTCTGGCCTCAGATGTTCAACTTGATCTCCCTTACATTGTTTGCCTTGCTGTAGTTTCAATGTTTAATCAACCTTGCCATGCATGGTTTGAAAAGGACCTACAGTTTCAGCTGCTTCAGCTGTTGCCCCGCTTGTGTGTTGCCTGTGCTTTGAAATGGGTACTTTTAAATTGACATTGGAACTGGAATGAGACGCAGCACCAAGTGAACCTTCTGGTTGTCATATTGTATTGCACAGAGCTGTTGAGCTCTCATATTGTTATTGATACTGCTCAGTTACCTGGCCTACATACAGGAGCACAGTTCACTAATCTTTCTGTATTGAAGGGTTGCTCTTTCATTCTAAAATGTTACTCCTGCGTTTGCACACATGTTTAGAGGAGTTGGTAATTAAAGTTGTCATTAACTGGAAATGTATATTAATTTTATAATTTTTGGGGGGTGGGAGGGTTCTCAAAGTGTATTTTGACAGAAGCACTGGGGAAAAGGAAAATAGAGAACAGGGGGGGGTTTACCCCTAGTTGCTCAATCACCTGAAGTTACACCTATGCGCCTTTCTCCACCTGAGTTGAAAGTGGAAGGATACCAAACCCATAAGAGTCTAATCTGTTACAGCTCCCATCAAATACATCTGTTTCCAGAATGACCTTTCAGGTACGATAGGAGGGATCGCCACTAACTAGAGGTGGCTAATGTCAAAGTAGAGTCTGGTGGACTGATGGAAATGTTGTTTCTGCTCCTCTTTACCTGTGTTTGATTCCTGGCATGCCCATGCAGGCAATAATGAGTATGTATATGATGTATACCAATATTGCATTTGATACAAAAGGCCAGCACATGTTACATAAAACATAACGTGCAGCCATTTATCAGCAATTTCTCAATTTAAAATGCTTTTTTAACTACCAGCATGACCATATTCGCACATTGCAAGTATTGTATTATAGTATTATAATTCTGAGCACTCCAGTCAGGACGAATGCGGCAATTGTTGACACTTAGAATGAGGCAACAACTGAGGAAGACGGGTGCGGCGTTTCCAACACTGTTCTTTCCAGGAACAGAACTTTCCCAGAAGAGAACAGACCCATTTCCTGGACAATGAGTTCTAAAATAAAAACCTACCTTGGTGTGCCACAGACTACACAATCCCAATGTCACAATCTTATTGAGCCTTTAAACTGTAAAAATATTTTCTCCGTTCCAGCTAAACTAGATCTTAGCGTCTAGGGGCCTGGAGATCACGGTGCAGTAAGAACCCAGAGTTCCGTTACCCCATGTGTAATCCATTCAGCATCTCCTGCTTTGTTCTCTGCCCGTCTGCTCGGCCCCCTTGATGCTGCTTCGTCTGGATCCTTTATCACCCCGCCAGAGCCTTGTCCTTTACCCTTCCCTGTTTTTTCAGCTGCTTCTGGGGCCTTCTATTGCCCTGCTCTCCTGGGCTGAAAGGTGGCTTTAATACCTTACTTTATTGAAGAGATGTGACATCTGTCAAGACTGACACATCGCTCATACTGCTTTGGACATTTGGGTCAACTTTTGACTTTAAAGGACACGACAGCCTGTATGAAAATTAAGTTCAAGGGAAAGTAATTACTGTGCCGATATGGGGGTAAAATCCTCCCCACCTTTAAAGGGATATTCCCACAGTAATTTACAGATACTCTTATCCAGAGTGACTAACAGTAGAGTTCCAAAATGTTTTCTGAATTGATCAGAATTATTTTGTTGCAGCATCTTACAGTTTTCTTTAGTCAAAGTTCCTTATGTTTAAGTTATACTGTAATAGCCTTACTGGTGGTAGTGGATGGATTCACCAAAATGAAACGCATCACAATTTCCTCCGAAATGTCCTACAGCTATCTTATAAATGTGTATAATAACTCTAAGGTGCGGGTTCCCTTGAACACATTAAATCTAATACAGAACAAAAATATTTTTCTCATAGGTATTTTTATTAAATTGTATTTTTAGCCCAGGACTAGTCATAATCTGTGACTTGGATATTATGGATTACTGTTGAATGGATTTGATATGTGTGCATAGTCAACATTAATTAATGGCTGTTGTGTTTGATGTGTGGTCATTTTACATTATTAAATTTTTTGGCGAGTCCATCCACTGTATGGACTGTCTTGCATGTTAAAATGTCCGATGAGCCTGTGTCAACCATCTAGCAGAGGTCCGTTAGTGCGGCCAAAGCCTCGAATGTGGGGCTTGACATTGACGCCCGCCCACCCGCCAAATGTGGGTAGAATTTGTCTGTGGCGTGTAACTCACTAGCTACTTTGGTGGGTGCATGGCATCTATATATCTGTACAAAGCTCAATGTCAACAGCCTTCCCAAAATCTCACACCGCTTCTGTGTTAGCATGGTAAAATATGATTTTGCGCTCATATATATAATACCTGCGAAACACTGCAGCTAAAATGATGGTAGGAGGAAGCTTTCCATATTGAGTGTTGCCAGCTGGGGTGTGTTTCCTAGGCAATTGGGCTATTTTTAATGGGCTTGGGCGAGCAATTTTTTTTCATGGATGCAGCGCCACAATACAGTTTATGGTGAATGAAATCAGGCAACATTGCATACAGGACCACACGGGACCAGACATTGCGGAGATGAGTCATGTCGGAAAAACAAGTGGATCCTAGTTTTCTTTTACACCCAAACATGTCGAAATACTGAATTAAAACTTAATAACCTCAAATTCCATCTCGTCTGCATAATATATTTGTTTAACTTTTCATGTGACTTCTGGTAACCTAAAATTACAAGAGAGATTGCGAGACAAACGAAGATGACAGGTGAAAAGATAATCCGATTAGGGTATGTACTATCAACAAAAACCATTAGGCTATATATGCAATATATAGTGTAAAACAATGTATATTTAAGTTACTAACAATATAAATCAATGAACTTGAAGACGCTGAATCAGCAACAGCAGCAGAGCCTAACAGAGCTGAAGGAAGTCAAGGAAGATTAACGAAGTGACGTCAAAGCAAAGATGGGGAAAAATATTTTGACAAGGTTGTAATACAGCTCTTTTTCATTTTTTATGCAAGTCTATATTAACAAGAATATAGCATAACTAAAATAGACAACAATAATATTGACTGCGATTAATTAATAAGCTGATGGGTGGTTTCATATTTCTTTTTAAATAACATGTTAATAGTTCTAGGTTATGTTAAGTATACATATATTGCTTGCATATTTTGGTTGATCATAATTAGGGAGGACATTGTAGCGTGCATTAGCTGCTCAAGTGGATATGGACAACAGGGAAGATTTACCACAATAATAGTTTTTCAAGTGTGTTGCCATTGTATATAAAATATTTCACAGAGGCGTGTCCAGTTGAATGGGATACAACCTTTGCCTAATAGTGACTGAACCAGTGATCAAGACAGGCTAAGATATAGCACACCATATACAAATTGTATCAAATAAAATATAATTACCCAACAACAAAATGGTGGCTAGCGAAAATGCTGAGTGACTAGTAACTTTGGAAAACCACTAGCCACAGTGGCTGGTGAGCAAAAAAGCTAATGTCAAGTGCTGCTCGCATCTGTTTGTTTATTCCCAGCAACCCCCAATCAAAAGATCTACCTGCGGTTATGCGGCCAATAAAGCTCACAAACTTTTACAAAAAATATATATTAGCATTCTACAAGGATGCAGAAAATAAATCCTTAAATGTTTATCATAAATGTCAGTCATCAGTTGGTCTGGATACGTATGTATACATTACTAAAATGTTAATGTAAATCAGCCAGCTCAGAGATTTTTTTAATGTTGTTGAGAATTTTATGGACATTCTATATAAACACATTTTTCTTGGTGAAAGACACCCATGCATAATGAGCTCCATCTCAAATACAAGGGAATTTGTTTTCACATTTGCTTGATACTTTTGACTCTGGTGTAACGGCTCCACATCTCCACCTCATCGCATAACAGAGTCCCCCATGTTCACTTCTTACCAGGACTCCTCGACAAACCATACCAGGGTCCCTCCACAACCAATACAGGGGCCCCTGAAAAATGAAGAGACCACTGCAAAATTATCAGTTTCTTTGATTTCACTATTCAGAGGTATGTGTTTGAGATTTGAAATTTGCCAGTAAAGCCAGAACTGAACCCTTCTTTTCCTCACTCAAGGCTTTTCTTTTCATCTCTTTTGTCATGCTGAATAGTTATTTTATGCCTGTGTTGAAATTTAACAGACACTGGAATGGAATGTCTGCCATACATGTAGAGATGCTGATTAGAAAAAAATTAGGAGTAGTCCCATTTTATTCCAGAGCTGTATTTCCAACGGTTTACGTATGCCCAGATCATTTACCTGGAAAACATGCAGGTATGTGTAAAGCCTTTTTTGAAATGTAATCCTTTATTCCAATACCAACTTGCTGACTGTCCTTTAACACAGTCTCTTCTCTGTTAGTAGGTTTCTTAGCAACAGCTGTGGCAAAACTATCCTTTTGGAAAATGAAATTGGCAGTGCCTCCTCAAGGGCAGATTTAATCAGTTTTTCCCCAAACTTCACATTGTTGGCTTAGCCTCCAGGTCTCTTTTCATTGTTCATGACATTGCATATTATGAAGATGCCTTTATTTCTTTGCAGTTTTAATGCCCACCACTCTCCTGCTAGTAATGCCATGTATTATCAGTGAGGAGCTGTTTTGAGGGAAGGCTACATTATGTGTATATGAATAGCATTATTTTTATTTTCTCTGACAGTTGCATGATTACACTGCTAAAATAGACTGTTGATATGCCATATCCATTATGTTTATGAATGGCAGCTATGTGGTAACCAAGCTGTGCTCATAGCGGTTGTTACTTGCTATTCACCATGATATGCCGTATTCCTTCAGTTGCTACGGGCTCCTTGTCAGCATGATGGGTTCCTCTTGTTTGACATCTTTTGTTCCCAATGAATTGGTTGATGGATGAACAGTTATTGCAGATAGCTCATGCATTTCTTTCCTTAGTAGACAATTTAATATATTTACCAAGTCTGCAGACTTATGTGGCTTTTTAATGTAGGCTCAGCAAATTGAAGCTGCTGCGAGCAAAACCACCTATATGTCTACCTTTTTAAAGCAGAGAATATTCAGGCAGAGCATTAAGCTTTTGTTCTCTAACAGAAATGTCTGTTAGGGAAATGTGGCATGGAGCAAAACATTCAACTAGCTTCTTGCATTTTGAATGCACTTTATTTTATTTATCCTTTATTTAACCAGAGGTTTCATTAAGAATGTATTTTCTTTGTCTTATTCCGGTGCATTACTATAATTGAATGGAATCTGAGGGGAAGTGGATGTTGGATGACTGCAACAAACAGGCTTAGCTTATTCATCAGGCGGGGAGTAAATGAGTGAACGAATGTTTCTTTTAGCATTACAGTACAGGCTCAGAATGCCTCTTCTTGGCACATCACTGTAGTTATGTCCACTAGGCTTATTGCTAATGAATCTATATTACAGTCTTCTTTGCAGCGCTTTCTTTTAGAGACTGTGAGTTTGTGTATATGTGTGCATGTAGTTACAAAGAGTGAATGAGGGAGGGAAATACAATTTGTCGGAGAGTGTGGAAGACTGGAAATGACCGGAAAATAATAGGGACTGTGAGAACCGTGCGAGAGCTTAGAAGGTAGAAACGGCTGGGAAAACGTATCGACGGAGAGAGACCATGTCACATGCAGGCTATGAGCACAGTGCCTGTGGAGATTTCTGGGGGGAACACGTGAATCAATGATAGATCCATTACGTAACGGTGGAAACCTCACGTGTCAACACCACCTCCATCGCCCCCCATGCAGTAATCCTTCACTGAAGAGTCTGTAGTGTCTGACACTTCCTTCTGAGCAGTAAGAATGGTGACACTACTACTCAGAGAATTCACGCTAGGGCGCCCTTCGATCAAATAAACATCTCAACACTTGCAGCTAACAGAGAGGAAGCGAGATGTCTCACACCAGGCATAAAGGACTTTCAATACTGAATACTCATCTCGTCAAGACTTAAATCATCACAGAGTTAACAACTAACCGTTAAATGTGTCCATTAGTCTTGACCAATGTTTTCGTATCTGCTTCAGCAGAACACACAAACATTGCCATATATTATTTTGTTCCTGTCATTGTGGTGACATTGTTATAGCACACATCCATTATTCTCCTAGATTGGGGTGTTGTATAGTCCTGAATTTCTCGGAGAGAACAACCCCTTCACTTAGAAATAACCTCATGTAAAAATGGATATAGTGTTTCCTTTAAAAACCTGTTGTGCAAGCCTTAAATGGGGTGCTTGTAGCAATTCCAAACTCTCCAAAGACTATGGGAACAATTTCTCTGGAACTGCTCATTTTTATTCATTGGTGGGCTGGAAGAACAAGCCCCTGGCCTTTCCCTTGAACTGGTGACTTCGATGCCAAGGCTCCCTCGGGTCGCCTTCCTAATGGACCAATGCTATTTGCCCTAATGGGCCAAAGCTATTTCGTAATAGCTTTTCTGTACTTCATTGAAGTCAAGTGTTTAATTACTTGTAGCCTGCTTGTAGCATTCCAGCAATATGACTGCATCTAATGTTTATGAGTCGAGTTATCCAAGCAGAGGGACCAACTCCATGTCCTGCTCTGCTGTCTTGTTGGCTAACTTGAATTCCTACGGCTCAGAGAGGCTATCGATTAAGAAATTCTTCCGATTGATAATCCCCTTCTGTCACTAAAGTATTTCCTCGACACGATCAACAAATGAGCGTGGTCCTTTGTCAAAAATAAGGAGGAAATAGGATTCTCAATAGATGCATTATAGATGAGTGTGAAAGTCAATCCCAATGCTAATGGCTAATCTGTCATTCAGGAACGCAAATGACATTAGCCTCTCCTTGCCTCGAAGATGAGCCCCCTCTGACCTCTAAGCATCGATCAGTCGAACACTAATTCAGACAATTTCGTTTTGAATAAATGTTCCATTTATATGCGCACAACAGAGCAAAATGCATCAGAAGCCAGGGTCTATCAGAGGCCAGAAAGCAATACACATCTTGACTTTATCAATTTAAACTTTTGGTGCCTGAGGGTCTGTTCAATCCAAAAGCGTTGTGCTCACTCATGATCAATCACTGACTGTTTGGCCTTTGTCGAATATGAAATTAACCTTGTCATAGGTTTTTCAGCTGGGGTATAATGCAAAGATGAATAATACACCAAGCTGATCATAGTTCCCACCTTGCTTGAAGATGCTCTATCGATATTGACAGAATGTACTTCAGTCTGTCACATTCTCACAGTTTTATTTCAGAGCTGAGATGCAATAATCTTGTGATTTGATATGATTACTCTTTGTTTAAATTTAAATGCCACCCCATTATGTTATGAATATGTTTCTAGTTAGCACACATTCCTGTCAGCTGATAATAATGCATTAGGGGTTTAATGTATATGCAGTTGTGCTGAAATTGGAGAATTGGTATTATACAGCTCCGGAGATAAGAGACCACAGCAACTTTTTCTTTCTTTTCCTTGGTCTCTGGTTTTTAAGGCCCGAGAATCCAGCTCTTTACTAATACTAAGGGGTTTTGAACAAATTTTGAATACAGAACCATGGTGAGATTCCATGGATTCATGTTAATAATGGATCAATGCCACTACTACTGCTTTTTATATCTTTATTGATTAGTGCATTTGTCACATACAGTGGATATAAAAAGTCTACACATCCCTGTTAAAATGCCAGGTTTTTGTGATGCAAAATAATGAGACAAAGATAAATCATGTCAGAACTTTTTTCACTTTTAATGTGACCTATAATGTGAAAATTCAAGTGAAAAACAAATTGAAATCTTCAAGGGGGAAAAATGAGAAAAATTATAATAACCTAGTTGCACAAGTGTGCACACCCTCTTATAACTGGGGATGTGGCTGTGTTCAGAATGAACCAATCACAATCAATCTCATGTTAAATAGAAGTCATTACATACCTGCCATCATTTATAGTGACTCTGATTAATCACAAATAAAGTTCAGCTGTTCCTAGTCCGCAGAGTACCATGTTCCGCAGAGAGCTTCCAAAGTAACAGAAGGATCTCATTGTTGAAAAATATCAGTCAGCAGAAGGATACAAAATAATTTCCAAAGCATTAGATTTACTATGGAACACAGTGAAGACCGTCATGATTAAGTGGAGAAAATATGGCACAACAGAAACATTGCCAAGAACTGGACGTCCCTCCAGAATTTTTTTAAAGACGAGAAGAAAACTGGTCAGTGAGGCTTCCAAGAGGCAGCCAACAACATTATAGGAGCTGCAGGGATTTCTGGCAAGTATTGGCTGTGTGCTACATGGTACAAATCATTTTCATATTCTTCATATGAATGGGTTATGGGGTATGGTGGCAAGACGGAAGCCTTTTCTTACAAAGAAAAACAACCAAGCCCGGCTGAAGGTTGCAAAATCAATCATCATGTTTCCCAAAAGCACGTGAGAAAATGTGTTATGGCCTGATGAATCCAAGGTTGAACTTTTTGGCCATAATTCCAAAAAGTATGTTTGGTGCTTAAACAACACTGCACATCACCCAAAGAACACCATACCAACAGTGAAGCATGGTGGTGGCAGAATCATGCTTTGGGGCTGTTTTTCTTCAGATGGAACTGTGGCCTTAGTTAGAGTGGATGGAACTAGGAACAGTTCCAAATACCAGGCTGTTTTGGCACAAAACCTTCAGGCATCCATTGGCAAGCTGAAAATGAAGAAGTTCACCTTTCAGCACAACAACAACCCGAAGCACACATCCAAATCCACAAACGCACAGCTTCACCAGAAGAAGATTAACATTTTGGAATGGCCCAGCCAGAACCCAGACCTGAATAAAACTGAACATCTGTGGTCTGATCTGAAGAGGGCTATGCACTGGAGATGTCCATGCAATCAGGCAGATTTGGAGCGCATTTGCAAAGAAGAGTGAGCAAATATTGCCATATCAAGATGTGCCATGCTAATAGACTCCTACACCAAATGACTGAGTGCTGTAATAAAATCAAGAGGTGCTTCAACAAGTATTAGTTCAAGAGTGTGCACATTTATGCAACCAGGTTATTGTGAGTTGAAAAGATTTCCCTCTAAATGATTTCAGTTTGCTTTTCATTTGAATTGTTCATGTTATAGGTTACATTAAAGGTGGAAAAGGTGGAACATGATTTATGTTTGTAATTTTCTTTACATCACAAACACCTGCCATTTTAACAAGGGTGAGTAGATTTTCATATCCACTCTACCAGATGCAACAGATTTTGCAATCATGCTTATTTCAATCTGTGGTCTCCAGGCTGGGAATTACGCAGGTACAATACCTATAGTGTTCGTGTCACATCTGTACATTTCCAAAATTAAATGACAGTACTCCTCTTGGAAGACATGTTTCTGTATAAAATTGCTTTTTTTTCCCGTTCAAACATTTACCCCATTTTGTGTTTGCTCATTTGCACTGGTGAACATCCTGTGAGGGCAATGAACTGAGGAAGAGTTAAGTCATTCTGCCCCCACCTCCCACTCCCCCACGGATGTCTGAACGGAATGGGCCGATTACGCGGCATACCTCAGGGATTGTGGGGAAGCAGATGGCAATTCCTCTGTAAGAATGTAACTAGATTGAAATACTTAAGGAATATACACTGAACAAAATTATTAACACAACATTTTGTTTTTGCCCCCATAAATCTTGAACGCTGAACTCAAAGATCAAAGACTTTCTTTATGTACACAAAAGGCCTATTTATTTCGAATATTTTTCACAAATCTGTCTAAATCTGTATTAGTGAGCACTTCTCCTTTGTCAAGATAATCCACCCACCTCACAGGTGTGGCATATCAAGATGCTGATCAGGCGGCATAAGTATTGCACAGGGGTGCCTTACGTTGGCCACAATAAAAGACAGCTTGAAAATGTGCAGTTCCATCCAAGGTTCCAACGTCAGAGTTATACTGTTTCATCGCCTGTTGGTTTGGCATGCTTTTTACAGTGCTTGACAGCGTGTTTTACATTTTCATGTGGACAGAGATTTTTTCAAAACAGTGAATGGACGGGATTTTATTTAAGAACTAAGGGAAAACAGCCGTTTAAAAAAATACATGTATGTGCGTGTGGACTAGGCTTAAATCATGTTCCCCATCACAGTTTTTTGCTGGATGAGGCTTTCACAGCATTTCTCCAACATTGTCACAGGACTTTCCTAATTTACAGGCCACATCTAAGACACTTCAGAGGATTGCCACGGTGGATGCAAAAGCCAGCTGATACCTAGTTGACATTTACAGTGGACATAAAAAGTATACACCCCCATGTTAAAATGCCAGGTTTTTGTGATGTATAAGAATGAGACAAAGATAAAGCATGTCAGAACTTTTCCCTATTTTAATGTGACCTATAATGTGAACAATTCAATTGAAAAACAAAATTAATCTTTGAGGGGGACATTTTTTAAATAGAAACCTTATAATAACCTGGTTGCATAAGTGTGCACACCCTTAAACTAATACTTTAGTGAAGCACCTTTTGATTTTATCACAGCACTCAGTCATTTGGGGTAGGAGTCTATTAGCATTGCACCTCTTGACGTGGCAATATTTCAGTTTGTTTTTCAGTTGAATTGTTCACCTTATTGGTCACATTAAAAGTGAAAGAAATTCTGACATGATTTATCTTTGTCTCATTTTTTTACATCACAAACAACTGGCATTTTAACAGGGGTGTGTAAACTTTTTATATCCACGGTAGGCTATTACAGTGGTCTCTGAAGATGCTCCGTCAGTGTCAACCCTACATCGACAACTGAGCTGGAACGCTATCCGTCAGGTTTGATAAACATTAGAGGACATGGTAAATCGGTCTATTAATATTGTTTCACTGTCAACACTGTGTTTTATGTAGTTTTCACAGTATCCTTTATACTGTAGGTGGCAAATGTACAATTTTTGAAAAATAACGGGTTATCTTGCAGTGAGATGAAAATCTGTGGTTTATGCCCACCGTTGTTTTGTGTAAGTAATGCTGTTTAGCATGTTTAAAAAATCATGGCCCTTATAGTTTTTATTCTGTTCTCACTGTGTAATGGAAATTCAAAATGGAAGTCCATTATGCCATCTGCCAGATCAGCAATGCTCATACAAAATACAGTTGCTAAGGAAAGATTTAGCGGTTAGTCAATGGAAGTTGGCAGCAGAGATGCACATAAAAGGCAAACAGGGTCACATGGATGGGGGTTCATTATGGTTCAACTCAGAAGCTAGATCAATTCAGCAAATGTATGCAGGTAATTTCCAACATCACTTTCAGTTCCAATAAGTTTGACCTTTTAATATTCGCCGGCTCATATTGTAGCAAGACATTCTTCATCTCCAGTGTTTTACTGAAAAGGCCAACGTCGATCTCCTAGCACACGCTTCCCGGCTTTATTTGGCATCCTGCCACAGACACACCCCTTTGCTCCCTCAGCTGTTTAAGGAATGTGAGAGTGGGATAGCAGAATCATGGCTCAGAAAAAAATCTGTCTGGCCACTTGTGTGAGCACCCATAGGCTATTAGCCAGCTATGGATCAATATAGTTCCCTATACTTACTCTGTGGCAGTGAAAAAATACATCTCTGTAGGTTGTAACAAGCAAGCCAGCAAGTTTGTTTATATAGCACAATTCATACATAGAAGCAATTCAATGTGCTTTACAGTGAAAATAAAAATTATGCAATAGAATCAAAACAGTCAGATCCATCATCAGCAGATTGTTACATTTACACAGAGGTTATTCCTCTGATAGCACCAGAACTTGCATTACAATTGGTAAAAGATAGCAAGATATACATTTAATTACAAATTAAATCACTTCAGTTTTTGTATTGGTCATTTGTAACATTGTCCCCCTGATGCCTGTACATAGGCCAATGTGTAACTATGTGTACGGTTTTTAGGTACCTGACTAAATGATCAAAAGAAGTTGTTAGGATTTCATTTTGAAAAGGCAAAATCCCTTTTTGCCAGAGGTTGACAGCTTCCTTGGATTTGAACAATTATCTCCATTATATCTGTATCTGTTCAATGCCTTTTTGTGTTGCTGTGATCGATTTCTTTGAAAATGTGTTTTTGTGTGAATGGCAAAGCAAAACAAATATGAAACTTAATGCACACTAATTCAGTCCTGCCAAACTGTATGCAGTTTGAATGACATGCAAGCAATTCAAAGTACATTGGTATGTCTATACAATGCACATTTAAGCCTGCTACTGGGGTGTAGGGTGATCAGGGTAGACTCAAGAGGGTATAATGACACCTGTTAAATGTACAGCTCTGTGGTGTAGTGGTTAACGAGACAGCCTTCCACATGGGTAACGGTTTGAATCTCGAGAGGGCAACACTGTTGCGGGCCGGCTGAACTACCAGGTTTCTTGTTTTTTTTAAGCTGAAAGTCCTCACTTCAATTTCATCTTGGTTCATTCATTTCAAATCCGTTGTGGAGGTGTATAGAGCCAAAAATATGAAAATTGTGTCGGTGTCCAAATATTTCCGGAACTAAATGTAAATGTAAGTCTTTGTATTACTATGTATTTCACATCTTTCCTGTCCAGTTAAGCATGTAATGCCTGAAATAAATCTTTAGAAAATGGGAAAAAAATACCTGTTGCTTTCAGTCTTCATATTTTTTTAGATTGTTTTAGTCAGACTACCTTAATTAATTACAATTGGCTATGTCTTTATGCTATAGCTAATTGTCAACAGAAGGGTGCTAATGATTTGATAACCTTACAGTCAGTTAACAAATGACAAAGCATACAGAATAAATTATTAAACTAATGTCGAAGAATGGATTAGGTTGAGATTGTAGGAATTGTTCAGTTGTTCCGTTATCCAAACCCCACATTGCATTATTCATACTAATTGGTATACATTTAGGTTAAAAAATTATTTTATAAATTCCATTTCCACACAAAAATATTTTAACCACTGACAAGGTTGTTAAGAAAACCTTCAAATAATTACAGGATCTAGCATTCTTCGTTAGACTTCGTTAGATTTTTTTGTCAGAGTCTAGCACTTTAGAACATGGCATTTATATATTTTTCATAAACGACGCTGATGCCCTTCTTTCACCACCGTGGGCCCTCATAAGCACCTATATCATAAGCACCTATATCAGAAAAGGGAGAATGTTTAATTTGAATGGTGAATTTTAAGTCAAAGGTTTTTTGAGTTTGTTGTTGAAAGCCAGCCAATTACTAAGTACTCGTAACAATTTAAAGCTCACAATTCCCTCTGAGGCAGCCTTCTGCCAACATTATTATTAGGTAGAGAAAGGCCTGTGATTCGAACTGTGTGTGGGTGTCGTGAATGTCTGTAGTCCAGGACCAGGGGTGCCCCTCCCGAGCTGAAGTGCTGCTCATAAAAATAATTCAAGGTTGGCATGAGGGCTAACGTATGTTTTGTAATGGAATGACAGTTCAAGTCTTCAGGCGATATGTAATGTTTGTCATGTAAAAGTGAAAATAATCTGTCTGGCATTTTACTAATATGATGCTTCTCTACTTTTTTAGGACTTACTGCAACCTTTTGTCATCTTTTCCAGAAAGGGATATTATACGGGACTGTCACTGGTAAGTAGAACATTTGTTTAATTCCTGTATTTTATTAATGGTCTTACTTTGCCCGGCAATGGGTTAAGCATACTGAATGGTGTGTTTTGAGGAGGTTGATTCACACAGAGTTTCTATAGGTGGCTCCTATATCACCAGGAAAAGGCCCCTGAACAGCTTACCAAATTTCTCTGTTAGTATTCACGACTTATTCCTTTAACCCCGAAGTAAGAAATCCACTTTGCCCTCTTTGACTTTTCATTTAGCTTATTTCCCTATGCTTGTATAACTCCCAATAATAAGTTCAAGTTGGGCCCCGCTGAAAGTCACCACCACCACCCCCCAACCTAAAGCCTGGAATTGCAAATTGCCAGCATGCTCATTTGTTGGGGGTGGGGGGGTGGGTGTCAAGTTGCTTTAAATAGAATGAAGAATCAACGCAAAACTGCTAAACGCTAGGAGTCTGCCTTTCCATTCTGATGGCTTCATTTATATGCTAAGTGTTAAGCAGCTCATCGCTGACTGATATTGATGTCGTGCCCCTCTCTGTGGTGACTCAGTTCTGAGTCTGGTCGCCATGGGCATAATCTGCATGCAGGTACTCATGTCTGCTGTGCCTCAAGACTTATTTGTTTTTAATTAGGATGAAAACTGTTAATCATGACTGAGAGGCTACGCTGACTTTGTGCAGGTTGTGCTCGTATGTTTCTAGCTTGAGCCTAGTACCGCCAGAATGGTAAAGGCTGATGACAACGTGGAAGAACATTTTTATTAGGAGCAACTGATTTTCCCTGATGTTTTTGGTTTTAATTTAGCCAGCTGTTGTTTAATTACCATTTGTACTCATTGTGCCTAAATCTACCAGTGACCTTGAGAAGCGCTTGGGAATATGCCTGTGTTTGACCATGGGTTTGTCTGTCTGCACGTAATTACTGTGGCTACTCTCTTTCCCTCTCAATGGAGGTCAAAGCCCTCAATGATCAGGACAGGAGAATGTGGCAGTGATAGAGGGGAGAGAGATTAGGGGGAGAGAGATTAGGGGGAGAGGGAGAGAGGAGGGTGAGATAACCGAGATAGAAGAGCAAAATAGAGGAGAGAATGAGAGGGATATAAAAGAGGAGGGGCTAAAAATGAATTGAGCGAAAGAGAAATAGAGAGTGATACAGCCCCGTCCCAATATTATTATTTTACAAAAATGTTCATTGATTCCGTATCTCAATGTATTCACACCACAAACAAATAAATCAACCACATTTCCTGCAATGGAATGGACTTATAAACGGAGATCAAACTTTGCCAACTTTAAAGGACAACAAACCAGTATGTGTATGGATTTACTCTTTCTATACAGGAGCATTGTGGGGAGCATTATTGGCCTTCAGTGAGTAGAATTGTGACACCATTCACATTATGTTGTTTTCTATTATATCTGATGGCTGTGAGTGTTGTTTGCTGTGTTTGTTCAAATGCATTGTAGGCTATTTTGAAGCGTATTGTGTTACATTGATTTATATTCAATGCGATGTTGGTGTTCAGTATAAAGCAAGTGGCAAATGTTTTTTCTTGCGAAGGCTTGTAAGCACTTTTGAGTTTGGCGCTTGGACTTGTGTGCGGGTTCATCTGGCCTACTGTTAAGTCATCATTAAAGAAATAATATAAGGACATGGAAGCAAAAAGTTTTATTGACGCTGATGCCTCTGTTGCGAAGCATTCTGTTGAAGAAAAATAGCAATCAAACTAAAGTTCCTTAAGGATTGACATTAATGATTGAAAACCTACAGAAACGTAGAAAAACAAAGTTGAAAACAAAATGCTTGATTTTCATCCTTAGTGGTTATCAATAACCCATTTATGTAAAAAATGGTTGGATGATGCTAGAAAACTGTTTTAGAGCCATACTGCTACTAGTAATGATGATGCTTCTGTTTCAAGTAATGACATTGGCCCAGATGTATCAAATGTAGTTAATAAACAGCTTATTGGGGAAGGCCTTTCTACTAAAGCATCAAAGGCCTCATTTATTTCCTTTGCACGTCTCAAAGTCAAAGTTTAGAAAGCAGCTCTTATTGAACGTGCTGCTGCACTCAATGAAAAACATGCACTGGAAGTTCAAGATGAACAACTGAGAAAGGAGAGCGCCAAACTAAGGCAAAAATTGAACAGCTGGAGCTGGACACTGACCTAGCAGCCACTAATGCTAAGATCTCTGTATTGGAACAAAGTGAAACAAAAAGTGATGCTGGAACAGCATCTGATGGGATGAACTCATATTACACCAAAGGAACCAAACTTAAGGAAAGATCTCACAAGATCAATCCTAATGCCATGGAACACACACCCAAGGATATGGATCAACATAGAAATAACTTAACAGGCAGGATCAAACCTTAAAGTCTCATTCCATTTCCCACACTGTGGACGTCTGTCCTAAAACCAGTTCTGTCCCATACACTCAGTGCCCGAAGCAAGAGACGTATACACAGGACCAAGGACATTTGTATGGACCTCCTCTCTGGCTTCAGACTCATTTATCTTCGACCAGCTCAGACTGTTTCACTCATACCCCAAAGAGATGCAGTGAAGCCTAATGCAAGTCAAGAGGATAAACACAGATGTTCATTTAACCCCTAACGGGCAAGGTAACATTAATGAGAATACCATCTGTGGCATAGTGCAAAAGCAAAATTACATTACAGCCCTACTTGTACTACAGCAATGCTCAGCCTCTCAACCACCAAGAGACAAATATGTGTTTGATGGGGACCCCATGCAGTATGAGAGATGTATCAAGTCGTTTGTATATTACATAGAGGAAAAGGCAAACAGTTGGGAGGACTATTTAATGAAACTTAACAAATATACAGATCAGCCAAAACATTTTGACCACCTGTCTAATATTGTGTAGGTCCCACTTTTCCCACCAAAACAGCCCTGACCCGTCAAGGCATGGACTCCACTAGACCTCTGTAGGTGTGCTGTGGTATCTGGCACCAAGATGTTAGAAGCAGTTCCTTTAAGTCTTGTCAGTTGCGAGGTGCGGTCTCCATAGATTGGACCTGTTTGTCCAGCACATCCCACAGATGCTTGATTGGATTGAGATCCGGGGGGATTTTGAGGCCATGTCATCACCAGTTACTTGTTGTTGTGTTCCTCAACCATTCTTGAACAATTTTTGCTTTGCGGCAGGGTGCATTATCCTACTAAAGAGGCAAATGCCATCAGGGAATACCGTTGCCATGAAAGGGTGCACATGTTCTTCAACAATGCAGACAATGGTAAGTGGTTTGTGTCAAAGTTACATCCACATCAATGGCAGGTCCCAATGTTTCTCAGCAGAACATTGTCCAACGAATTACAGTGTCTCCGCCAGCTTGCATAGTGCAAACTGGGGCCATGTGTTCTCCAGGTAAGCGACACACACGCACCTGGCCATCCAGATGATATTAAAGAAAACATGATTCATCAGACCAGGCCACCTTCCATTTCTCCATGGGCCAGTTCTGATGCTCACATGCCCATTGTAGGCACTTTCAGCAGTGGACCGGGAGTCAGCATGGGCACCCTGATTGGTCTGCGATTACGCAGCCCTATACACAGCAAATTGTTGTGCACTGTATGTTCTGACACCTTTCTATCAGTACCAGTATTAACTTTTTCAGACATTTGAGCAACAGTAGCTCGTCTGTTGGATTTGACCACATGGGCCAGCCTTCGCTCCCCATATGCATCAATGAGCCTTGGCCGCCCATGGCCTTGTCACCGGTTCACTGCTTTTCTTTCCTTGGACCACTTTTGATAGGTACTGACCACTGTAGACCAGGAACACCCCACAAGGGTTGCAGTTTTGGAGATGCTCTGACCCAGTCGGGTAGCTGTCACAATCTGGCCCTAGTTAAAGTTGCTCAGATCCTTATACTTGTCAGTTGTTCCTGCTTTTAAAACCTCAACTTTGAGAACTCAATGTTCAATTGCTGCCTAATATATCCCACCCACTGAGAGGTGCCATGATAACAAGATTATCAGTATTATTCTCTTCACCTATCAGTGGTCATAATGTTATGGCTGACCGGTGTATTGGCAAAAGGAGTTTGACTTTGGTCATTGTGGCAACTAATTCATTTTTCAATACAGTAAGCTTACATTTCTCTGGGAGAGCAAGAACATGCACACGGTCTGTTGGCTTTTTCAGTTAAAACTAGAGGGCACACTTTGGTTTGGTATGTAGACGGACTATCTGGCAGAGGCAGATAGAACAGGGCCGATAGCGGATTTTCTAGAAAGGCTCTATCCAACATTTCGGAGAGCCAATATTACCGGTCGATCCCTAGTGTTGCAAACTGCATTCGAGCTTGAGCATTATGTAGGGTAGCTTTAAGAGTAAATAGCTTTCTTCATCACGCTGTGCTCAGAGTCAATACTAGGAAATGGTTACTTCCACAAAATTTACTATGGGGTGAATCCATTTGAATTCTGACGGTATTCTTTTGACATACCCTTCCACATATTTGCACAATATTTGGAATAGGCTAACAATTTCTAGTAATGAAGACAAAGGAATCTCTTGGTTGTGTGTGGAATACAACATCAGT
The DNA here is from genome assembly GCA_016801105.1 of Esox niger. Lineage (NCBI taxonomy): Eukaryota > Metazoa > Chordata > Actinopteri > Esociformes > Esocidae > Esox > Esox niger. Next base: position 46,864 of record JACXGJ010000236.1, on the reverse strand, counting down.
GATACTGAGCACCTTTATTTCTTAAATGATTTCAGCACTCAGGGCTAAAAAAATAACGTTTCTGAAAACGTCATCCATTGGCACAAATGCATGGAAAAGATTAATCAAATCAAAAGAAATGCTGTCAAGAAATGACAGATTTTTTATAGTTTTACTTTATGGGAAATGATTCAGGCCTTCTCCTGTGAAAGAAGCCAAATAATTTGTAGAAATGCGGTTGTTAAGTAACATTTTAGGATCAGCTCATTGTTAACGATGCCATCAAAGGCAGAGTTGTCAGAAAATCACGGAAATAAGATACAATAATTGTATCTCCTACAATTATTGCTGATCTTACATTTTAAGATTAGAGTCTATTCTGGGGGGAAGTAATTGCGTAACCAGCACCACTATGTGGAATAGACCTACATAATGTTGTACTGGTTACTACAATGACCACATGCTGTGCTCAAATAGTTTCTCCTCTGTTCAAGGGATTGATGATAACAAGGGGGTAACATTTACACAACAGCACTGCAGAATCTCTGTCCCCTCATAATTAGACGAGTGTGCATTCTCTTTGAAATTCAGCAAGTAGCTCATTTTCTCTGTGATATGTGCTGGTAAAAAAGCACCTTTTGTGAAAAGCTGATAATTATAGCCAGAGTAGATCCCAAACCAACTAAATGCACATCAGCTTTATAGCCTCATATAATAAGATGCAATCATTTCAGTGTCTTTCTTTCCATTTCAAGCACCCCTTCAAAGAATACTTGCATGTCCATCACAAGGAGAAAGGAGAGGGACCCACATGAGGGGGTAGTTTCATTGTTCCTACCGCCGTTTCTTTCGTCCTCATTTAAGTGTTGATGAGATGCGAGCTATACCCTAAGGCTGTAAGTCTTACTGTACTGTTTTAACACAGGCACATTCTGATTCCTTTCACTAGTTGTTCGTTTGAACAATCTGGCATGCTCCTTAAACCAGAAATGTAACCAGACAAGCCTAGTTCAGCTGGCCCACAATTAAAAAGGATTAATGTTGTTGTCCATAGACGGTTTCTATCCACGGTTTCCTATGGGGCTTCAACCAATACGTTATTTGAATAGCAGGAATGTAACTTTTACCTCAGCCATAAATGTTTTGCTATAATAACATAAAAAATAGAACATTTGTCATTGGGCTGGTTGAAGGACACAGACGCTGAGGCGAATGGGTGAAGGGATTCCGTGCTTTTTAATGAAGAAAGAAACAAAGCAAACTTGATGGAGCTCCAGTGACTGGGCTGGGGCTGGGGCTGGGGCTGGGGCTGGGGCTGGGGCTGGGGCTGGGGCTGGGGCTGGGGCTGGGGCTGGGGCTGGGGCAGCATAGAGCACACAAACCCAAATGACCCACACCAGTGTGGGCAAACCATCAACTTAAATAGGTTTCCCAATCGGAGGCAACAACCCACACCTGCCTCCAATTGGGGAGACCCAAGCACATAGAGATGCCTAGAGGCATCTCTTCTAGTCCCGTCCTGACTATGGCCCCAGCCAGAGCAAAGATGGCTAGGGGCACAGCCAGGACGTGACATCATTTTTTAACTGAACTAAAGTGTACTCTCTTACAAAGATTACTGTAGATGTCTAGCTAATAGCTATACAGTATGTAAAATGAAAACAATGATTCCAGTCACACCATGGCAGGTTAATTCATTTAGAAAACAATACAAATATAATAGGGTCATGTAATACAATTATTTTGAATTATATGAGATTCATGGTATTACAGAGTGGATAAATATTGTTGTGCAACGGCTGAAAAATACAAAGTGGATAAAGACAAAAGTTGGAACGTTTGAGAGGGGAATCAAACTGAGGTCAAACATTGAAAGGCAGAGATAATCCCACAAGACCACACAGCCTGCTGCTTTTTAATTCAGCTCTTTATAGTATCCAAATATAATTTTTACCCCAGCCATTATGTTATTTGCTGAAAGATATTTGGCAACAGAACGTATATTAACGGAACTAAAATGCACTCCTGTACAAAGATTATTGTAGATGGCTATCTAATACCTATACAGCATACCTAAAACGAAAACAATGACTCCAATCACTTCATGGATAGGTAATTTCACTAGAAAACAATAACAGTATAAAAAGGTCAGGCAATACAATTATTTTCTTATGTATAGGAGATTCATATATACTATACTTACGTCTTGCAATAAAATGCAAATTAATTATTTAAAAATCATACAATGTTATTTTCTGGATTTTTGATTCTGTCTCTCACAGTTAGTGTACCTATGATAAAAATTACAGCCCTCTACATGCTTTGTAAGTAGGAAAACCTGCAAAATCAGCAGTGTATCAAATACTTGTTCTGCCGACTGTATCAATATAGGTGAAGATAACTGAAAACTTTGTGAAGTGAAAAGAGAGAATTGTGGAAACCCCTCCTCCTTTACTATGCAAGGGGTTGTGATCTATACGTTATTACCCCAAAAAGCATGCACGGATGCATACTTCGATAATCCACCAGAAATAGTTTTATAGTTTTTATTTTAGGCTTACTTTAACGTAGCTAAGGTTGTAGCCAGCAAAGTTTTTGTCAATCCTGAACAAATCCTAATGCGTAATTTGTCTGCTGCTTGAACACCGGTCGCTTGCATGATAGGCTGCATCTTTAACCACTAAGCTATTTAACAAGGGTTTGTCAGTCAGCAAAATACATTCGCTCTTCTTGGCCGGCTCTTATGCAACCAGGTTATTGTAAGGTTTTTATTATTCATTTTTCCCCCTTGAAGATTTCAGTTTATTTTTAAATTGAAATGTTCACATTATAGATCACTTTAAAAGTGGAACAATTTCTGACATGATTTATCTTTGTCTCACTCTTTTACATCACAAAAACCTGTGATTTTAACAAGGGTTCGATTTTTGTATCCACTGTACGTACCATTTGTAAAGAAAATATTCATAACACATCTTTTATTTTCTATGGGATTCACATTAAACTGTAGGTCATAAACGATTGGCACAATCATAAAACAAAACATGGCAACAAAAAAATGAACTGTCCCCTGTTCAAAAGTATCCCTTGTTCTTAATACTGTGTATTGACTGAGATGGCCACTCCAGAACTTTCACCTTTATCTGCTGTAACCACTGGAGGGTCAACTTGGCCTTGTGTTTAGGGTCGTTGTCTTGTTGGAATGTCCTAGAGCATCCCATGTGCAGCTATCATGCAGAAGTATGTATGTTGTCTGCCAGTATTTTCTGATAACATGCTGCATTCATTTTGACATCAATTTTCACAATTTTCCCTGTGCCTTTAGAGCTCACACAACCCCAAAACATCAGTGACCCACCACCTGTTCACTACAGGCCTTGTTGACTCCTTTACAAACATAGCGCTTATGGTTGTGACCATGAAGTTCTATTTTTGTCTCGTCACTCCAAATTTCAGTGTGCCAGGAGCTGTGATGCCTGACAAGTTGTTTTCAGGCAACTCGACCATGCTGCTCATTTTTGTTCAAGTATCATCGTATTGTGCTTTTGAAACAATCAGACTGTCTTTTTCCAGACCTGCCTGCATTTCTCTTGAGGTTACCTGTGGGTTTTTCTTTGTATCCCAAACAATTCTAGCAGTTTTGGCTGAAATCTCTACAAACTCATCTCAAAGAACTAAAGGACCGGTTGTCCTCTACTTTATATACATCAAAAGACAGAATACACATCATAGTATTGTAAGCCCATTGGCTAATTACTGTCGCGCTTTGACTGAACGTGACTTCCTGTGTACGGATAAACAGATGTTCTGTTTTAAACATAACAAGCATACATTCATACACTTCAACACCTTCCTTGAGCAAGGCAGTTTAACTTAAAAGCTCTGGATAAAAGTATCTGCTAACGACCCTACACTGCAGTCTAAAAAGTATATTCCAATTCCTGTTCAACTTTTCTTGATCAATTGCATTGTTTGCCACCTCTCCTCACTCCTGAATCCCTTTAATTGCCTTAATGGTGTGGCAAAATCAGTTGTCTTCAGAGTTGTCTGCTCTGTTTTCATGCTATCGTTAACTAGTATTGTGAGAGGTGCCATGACAGCCGTCCATCTATTAAAATCACTGCATCTGGAGCTTAATTTGACCCAGTTTGCTAAGTGAGATGATGACATTGCAGTCATGCAGAGAAAGTCTCAGATTGCATTTGCAGAAGCAATAGATATTTGTAATGTCCTCAAACGGAAGTCCTAAGACTTCCCGTATGTTTGCCAAATATTTGTGGAATGTAGGTCAAGACAAGTCTTCGGTTTGCTTCCTCTAGTACCTTATCATATATTGTCAACGATTGACATAAGCACAATCTAAAATAGATTGTGCTTAGGTCAATCATTTGCAAATGTAACCCCAAAACAATTGTGGGGCCAGGGCGAGAGTTTGAAAACCCTGAATTAAGGCCTTGTTAGCCAGTATTTGATTAAGGAGATAATCTTCGACATCTGCAAAATGCTGATGTTTTCAGATGATGCTTTATTCCAAGTTCACACATTGTTATGGAGGGACTTGAACCTAAGCACGCTGGTAAAGATTGTTTGCCCTACAATACCTTCCAGGCGGATCGTGACACAGAACTCTTGGGCAAAATGAAAGGAGGAGGAATATGTTTCTACATTAACAATGGCTGGGTCAACGATGTGACTGTCGTACTACGACACTCTTCCCCTGACCTGAAATAATTTCAACTACAGACCTTTCTACAGCCCGAGAGAATTCTCAATATTTATCTTGGTTGGTGTCTACATTCCACCCTCAGCCAACATGCACAAAGCCAAATGGCAGCTGGCCGAACAAATTCTCCAGGCGCAGCAGTCACACTCGGACTCCTTAGTGTTCTCGGCGACTTCAACCAAGATAATCTGAGCCACAAACTCCTGAAATATAAACAGTTTATTAAAATCCTAACCAGAGAGGTTACACTACACTCACTGCTACACTACAATCAACAACGCCTATCACGTAGTACCCCGCGCCGCTCTGGCTCACTCAGACCACATCATGATCCATCTGATTTCCACATACAGGCAAGAACTAAAACATTCTATGCCTGTTGTGTGAAGGTCAAATATGTGTAGACGTGAAGCAACAGAGGATCTGCGTGTGTGTCTGGAATGCACTGATTTGGACATTTAGGTCTGCCACTAATAGTCTGGATGAGTACACTGATGCTGTGACTTCATACATCAGCTTCTGCGAGGACAGCTGCATACCAACATGGACCAGGGTGAGCTACAACAACGACAAACCCTGGTTCACTGCCAAACTCAGACAGCTGCATTTGGAAGAGGAGAGAATCAAGAGTGGGGACAGAGACAGGTACAGAGAATCTAAACAGCACCTTGGTAAACCAGTGAAAGAAACCAAATGACTTTATGAAGAGAAACTAAAATGTCTGTTGTCAACCCTCAACACTGCTTTTGTTTGGAGAGACCTCCAACAGATTACCAACTAAGAGCCTAAATTCCCCCACTCCATTAATGACCGGCAGCTTGCTAACAACCTGAAAGAGTTCGACTACAGATTTGATAGACAAAATGGCAGCCCTGACAACATACCTTCTCTCTGTGTGTCCAGCCATCAACACCAACCCCCCACCATAGGGGCCTATTCACATTCTCCCATCCCAATCATTCCCACCATTGGTGCCCATCTTCAACACCTCACTGGAGACAAGCTGCATGCTGGCTTGTTTTAAGTCCTCCATCATCATCCCAGACCCAAATAAGCCAAGGATCATAGGACTTAACGACTACAGCCCTATCGCCCTGACCTCTGTGGTTATGAAGTAATTTGAATGCCGTGTACTGTCCCACCTCAAGACCATCACCGACCCTCTACTAGATTCACTGCATTTTGCCTACAGAGCCAATAGGTCTGTGGATGACGCAGTAAACATGGATCTTCACGTCATCCTCCAGCATCTTGACTCCCCTGGAACCTACACCAGAATCCTGTTTGTGGACTTCAGTTCCGCATTCAACATCATCATTCCCACTTTGCTCCAGGACAAGTTATTTCAACTGGGAGTGCCCGAGTCCACAGGCTGGTGGATCACAGCCTTCTTGTCCATCAAGAAGCAGAATGTGAGGCTGGGGAAGCACCTGTCAGACCCCCTGACTTTCAGCACCTGCTCTCCCCAAGGTTGTGTCCTATCCCCCCTACGTTTCTCCCTGTATACCAACAGCTGCACCTCCAGTCACCACTCTGTCACGCTCCTGAAGTTTGTGGATTTACACCACCCTCATCTGATGGAGATGAGTGTTCTACATGTGAGAGATTGACCAGCTGGTTTCCTGGTACAGTCAGAACAACTTGGAGCTCAACACCCTAAAGACTGAGGAGATGGTAGTGTACCTCAGGAGAAGCCCAGCTGCCCACCCCCCCCCCGAGGATGTACTTCCTGCAACAGCTGTGCATTTCTACACTCTCAATATCGAGTCCATCCTGACCACCTCCATCACTATCTGGTATGCTGCAGCCACTGCCAAAGACAAGGCCAGGCTGCAACGCATTGTCCGCTTTGCTGGGAGGGTGAATAGCTGCAATCTGCCATCTCTATATGACCTACACACCTTTATGGCAAGCGGCAAAGATCAGGGCTAATCCCACTCGCCCCAAAAATTGACTATTCAATTATATCCTCACTGACAGAAGGCTGAGCTCTGTCAGGACCAAAATCTCACACCACAAGAACAGTTTCTTTCCTACAGCAGTAGGCCTCATGAACGTGCCCCCGGAACTAAATTGAGTATAGCCGGCTCCCAACATACACAACTCTCAACTGGACAAAATCTTGCACCTTACATACTTTTTAGTTATTTTTTGTAATTTATTAATGAACAATTTTTATGCTCAGTCCATTGATCTTACTTCCCTTATTCCTTTTGCATTATATTGATTGTTGCACCAATTGTCAGAACAAATTCCTTGTTTGTTGTGAAACTTACTTGGCAATAAAATACTTTGTGATACTGATTTGGTTTGTTGAGTAAATTAGAACACTTGTTTCCCTACACACAGATTTTGCCTCTAGTTATGGACATGCTGAGGGTATAATTATCCACTTGCCAGTTGCCATACTGTACACAACTTCTGAATCTTATTCAGTTCCATTGTTGATTAAGTAAAGTGACCTTGGACTGGGTCAGGCCCATTCTGTGCTGCTGTATGTAGGAGCTGTCACTCAGTGTTTTATGGCCGTAGCCATACCCAGCTTGATCCATTTCATTAGTCCTGCTAGTGTGTTGGTCACGCACTTTGAAAAACGTTCACTCAAGTACAGTGAGTTCTTTACTGCTCATGGAGTGTTGTGTCAGGTTTTTCCCATAACTAGACATATTGGAGTGCATCCTGGTGCCTTGTGTTCTCCACGTAAGTGATGCACACGCACCAGCCATCCACATGATGTAAAAGGAAACTTGATTCATCACATACTTCCATTGCTCCGTGGTCCAGGTCTGAGGCTCACATGCCCATTGTAGGCACTTTCAGCTGTGAACAAGGGTCAGTATGGGCACCCTGACTGGTTTATGGCTACGTAGCACAATACGCAACAAACACCTTTCTGGCCACCTTTGCTCCCCCCCCACATGCATCAGTGTGCCTTGGCTGCCGATTCACCCTCTTTACTTATTTGGACAGCTTTTGACAAGTACTGACTACTGAAGACCGGGAACACCCCAGAAGGACTGCAGTTTTGGAGATGCTCTGACTCAGTGGTCTAGCCATCACAATTTGGCCTTTGTCAAAGTTGCCCAGATCCTTACACATTTTTCTTGCTTCTAATACATCAACTTTGAGGACAGAATTATGAGATGTTCAGTTATTCACTTCACCTTTCAGTGGACATAATGTTATGGCTGATCGGTGTATATGTAATGACGTTTTATTCCCTGTTTGCAAGATATTAAGTTTTTTTCCCCAGAACTGTTTCTGTGGGCCACTTTGCTGGGCTGCTGTATGTATGGATACCTCCATTGAGTTAATGTCCATTCAATTAGCTTTCACCTCAAACAGGTATTCTTACAATGCTTTGGAGCTGAATATCTCACAATATAGTGAGCAGAAGGCAATCAACAAAGGAAGCTCTGAGTTGAGGTGCCTTAATTTGGAGACAATATCGCTCAAACTTTCCACCGGCTAAGTAATTCCTGGCGCTAACAGACTACCTAAACACCAGACGTAATTCTGAGAAACCATTCACATTGGCTGTTATGTAACTGTTGATTGTGATTGGTTTTGTCAATGACTTACTGTCCCTACGTCAGTCTCACCCACAATCTCTGCTGTAACAGAGACTGTTACTGACACAAATTTGTATTTCACTGTACGTACTAAGTGCGTCTGTCACCTTGGAATACATGGTCCAATGATGTATGCAAGGGCAAACTGACTCTGTATATCGAGTGCAACCTTAATTGGAGAACCAGCCCTGAATACGTAGAAACACAGGTCCTTCCAGACATTAGAAGAAAGGTGGCAAATTTGCCAGGTACTCTGTGGTTACAGGGATGTTGCGCTGCATGCACACTGGCCCATTCAACCCAGAGAATGTGACAGTGGCCGGAGAACCACATCCGTGACCTCAGTTCCCTGACCTTGGATATACTGGGCTGACGGCTTCTGTTGTCCCTTTTTCAACATGGGCAATGCAACAATCACTTCTTCCCCAGCAGTGCCCAAAATGAATCAGTCTCTAGCTGAACCCCTTAGATTTTTGGTATCACTTTCTATGTGCCAGTTTGAGTAAAGGCTGTTTAAAAGCCTCGAGCAATAAATGATGTTACAGGCATTGCATTTGTAATGCACTGTGCACTAGCAATTGGAAGGAAATTGATTCAGTTTAATCTGGGTATAATTATTCTTTTCATAGTCTTTTCAAACAGTGGGACATTTTTGTTTTTAGCTTCCCACGACGGATCAACACTCTTTCTCACTGCTTTCACTAGTCCCTCTGTAGCTGACATAATGTGAGTGATACGTTCTGGATCACTGACTTGGGGTTAAAAATTCAAGCATCTATTTGCAATACTTGTCAGAATCTTAATGCATATCTTACCTGCACCTGTGTGATGTTTCCCTTATTCTTTTGCACCCTATTGTGGCATGAAGCATTTTTAACCAATGTATTCTCACCTGATGTTCTCTGTCTATAAACAGTATATGAACGTTCCAGTCTAGGATTTTCTTAGCATCTTTCCATCCCTTATCCCTTAACATTGTCAAATGTGTAAATGGTCCAGATTCCTCACAGGTGTGTGTATGTGTGTGTTCCTGCACTCTTAAACAAGACTAGCAACATTCTTCAATTACCAATCATCCAATTCCTGTGCACTGACCGATGACTTGACAGTGTCAAGCAATTGCACTGCTTTTTGACACAAGGCAGGAAACTCCCCTGCACTGTAAATGGTGAACGGGGGCCACTTCACCCCCTCCCACCCCACCTTACCCCTATTCGATTAAAGCCCCCTGGCATGCACACCTCTTGATCCCCACTCAGAGCCAGACAGTGAGTCAGATATGGGACAGTGGATGGGATCGGAAAGCCAATTATGAGGATAAAGCCCCTGTAATTGACCTGATATGCACTCCTCTGTAGGGCTTGTCGCATCAGGGGGATTACTATTCCTCCCGCCAGCTCAATCACAGCTCAGGCTTGTCATCTTCCTACCTTCACCCCACGCCCCCACTCACCTCCCCACCCTACATAGCTCACGCAAGTCTCATTAACTCTGCGAGTTAGGCTTGCTGTAGCGGCCGTCTGAACATGTGGACGGCCTTGGTTTTTCAGATGAGCGAGGCTGCCCAGGGGAATAGATTTGCATTCTATCTTTTCAGGATATGTCACCCTCCATCCATTACAGCTCTGGTAAATACTAGCAGCAGGTCATAATCCACAAAGAGCTGTAGTGCTGCTATCTGTGCCAGCCGGCCTGTCTCCGAGCTCCCTGTTGCTCCAAAGAAACCCTTTCATGTGTTTTGATCCTGTTATTAATAGTGATTTGCTACAAAGCAGTGGCCTTGAAGGAGGGTAGGGTTCTGAATGTTGGTCACTGCTGACAGCAGTTGCAGAAGGCAAAAGCAAGCATGGTTATCCTTTCAGTTGTTTTTTTCTGTGAAGAGAAGTTAAAAAAAATTCAACCATGAAACTTGAAAAATCCCCAGGGGTCCCAGTTCACCAATATGGAATGAAACATACATTTTTTCTTTCTGTAAGTCAGTCAAACAAAGATACAAGGGCCATTAATGGGCAAGAATGCATTGACATACTTATATGAACTTTTATCACTTGATCTCATACAAAAGTCTTGAAAATCATGGCTCCTGTGCTGGACTCCTCTCATGCCCTGACATTTTGCTACAAGCCACAATGATTCTGTTGTGGAAAAACCCTTTGGCCCCCCACGTGGACATCACAAGTCCACCAGCTGTTCAGACTGGCAGGGTTCTGTTGGGAGAGGATACAGAACAGCTCCAAACTATTCACAAAGTCTGGGCTAGGACACACGACCCGGATCTGCTTAATCCTGTAGCGTAATCACTCGGCTATGTGTTCCAAAAATAGCCTACATGATCTCCTCCCATTCCAGTGCCCTGTCCACTGTTCCTCGTTCTCACGACACCAGTCATTGTAATAAATAAAGGATTACCTAGCTCCGAGTAGCCCTCTGCATGTACTTTATGACAGGTAATTAGGAATGACTGATATGAAAGAGAAACCTAATGAGATGTGCTTCCTTGAGATAATACTCGAAAAATGCGGCATGATGTGAGACGGCAGTGGGCACCGCAATGCCTACGAAGAAAGATCTTTAGCGGCGACAAAGCCAGCACTTCCCCTTTCATCAGCGGGCCTCCGCCTGCCCAGGCAGAGGAATCGCCACCAAGGGGAGTGGGGTGGATGTACGGTACCTGTCATGTTCTCCTTTGTGAAATGGAAATAGGAGTGAGCGATGGGCCCTGTCTTAGGGATGAAAGAGGGCTAGTAGGAGAGAAAGATCTGCAGTTTATTGGTGCTCGAGGAGGTAGAGAAAATAGTGATTTCAGGGCAGGAAGTGGGACACCCGTGCAGGTGTACGAGTGTGTCAGCAACAGATGGAAGTTTGTCAAAGCACACACTATATAACCATGGTCATTTACTTGCCAGGCATCTGGTACTAGGCTTTATAATTGATGATCTCCTCAGCTCACTCAAATCTGTTGGCAAATGCCACTCTCCTTTGGCACAGAAATGTGTGTGAGAATCTATTCTTTGTTTATTCCAAGAACATCTGAAACATAATTGCTTGTTGGGGTGCTTAAGAGATCCTGGTTATTAGCTTTGCGGAACATCAATATAAGTGTTTCTGTTTATTGTCTAGTACAGTAGGCTCAATATATGAGAAGCAAACAATCATTCCCCATCATTTAAATATTTCTGCTAGCTTTGTGCATTGTCCAATATGTATTTTTCCTTCTTTAAGTCAATTCTCAGTTTCCTTACCATACTGGTTAAGAAAGTCTAGAATTTTGTTTTGGAATAAGCTACTTTTTTAAGGAATTAAGTATAAATAATAATAAAGACTAAAGCATATTCCACATCATATGAAAAGCATATCACCAGATCTAGATGTCTTTATACTTTATTTTTCTATAGTCTATTTCACATTGGCTGAGTGATCAGTCTGGTCAGGAAGCCCACCTTGCTGATCCAACAGTAGATAGCAGGAGTGACTTCAAACGCTTTTGTGCTATTTTAATGTCCCTAGGGGGACCTCCAATGTTGGAGGCTCCATCTCTCCCCGCTTGCGAGGGCACGTGGATGGCTAATTGCCGGAAACACCAGCCTCAACCTGCCCACATCTCTTTCTCCTCCTCCTCTTGCTTTCCTTCATTCCATGTAGTTCAGGGTTCACATTGTTTTTTCTCCCAAGGCAGGCGTAAACATTTGAGTAAATATCTTTCTTGCTTTTGTGCATACCTTATGTGATTCAAGGTATTGGTTTCAAAATGTATAGCAGGGGTAAGCCATTTCTTGAGCGGATGTTGCTGATAATATTGTGTCTCGCAGCTATTCTTCGCAAAATAATACAGCCGACTTAGAACTGTCCTATTAATAATAGATAGCTGGCATGAACACTTCCCAGTGTCACGTCCCTTTGTAGTCTCTGTTCTGCTTTTTAATGGATGGATGGACAGTTGCCCTGTTAGACCCTTAGGTCAGGTTCCCCTGAGTCAGTGGGAGTGCCCTGCTTTCAATCTGAAAATTGACCTTGGCCTTCTATATGAAACGTGGGGGGTCCAGATGTCAGGACAGATGATCTGCTCCGTGCCCCGTCTGCAGTCCGCTGCTGCTTCTACATTGTGCCTACCCACTTGTCAGAGTTCAGGAAAGGAAATTACATTACCCCCAATGTAGTTCCATAAGTTGAGACTTTAGACTTCAAAACTTCCCCAAAAGTCTTTCTTTAGATTGTTCGTTAAAAACCTCGATAGAAAGGGAGCAATCTGACAATTGTGCTAAGTCAGAATGAAGTCCATCTCAATTGAAGTATATTTTGACATTTACTTTACATAGCATATGTGCCTAGTCTCTTATAGGCAAGCTCACAGTTTTCAGATCTGGTAGTTAGAGAAACACCCAGATGTTTGGTGGAATATGCCTTGCCAGTCCTTTTCAAAGGTATACATCTCCAAAAAAGTTGAACAGGAAAGTTTTGAATAAGGAACAGAAGCGTTTAATTTGCTGCAGTCTCTTAATTTGAACCATTCAGTTTCTCACTCAAAACCTTCCTTTTGACTTTTTTGTAAAGGAAAGAAAAAGGTGCAGTGGTCTCTTAAATTTTCCAGAGCTGTATTTACACAACAATCTTCAGTAGAAATAACTACTGCTCTAAATTTGCTAAAGAAATTAGTTTTGCTGAAAGTCTGATTTCTGAGCCTCCTGGAAGTCTATGGTTTCATGTCATCCGGAGTCTTTGCTAGGGTCACAATAAAATGTTATGTACATGCTAGCGGCCTACACGTCTACATTGTCATAATGTCTGAATATAGATGAATAGATCAGAGACTATTTTCTATCATTTTTTTGGTCACTTATAGACCTGGGCCTATTCATCAAAGATCCAGGGCTATACCCGGACACCCAGGCCTAACGGACCCCACTGATGTCATCTATCCATGACAAATTTCTCAATTTAGCAGTGTACTACATTAAAGTGAATCATTTTTAATGAAATGTCAGTGCATGGTTTGTTGAATATTGTCCCAAAAACAAAATAAAGGTGCTGTAAAACAATGTGGGCCTGACATTGAGTGTCTCTTTCCACCTCTCTTTAGAAATGTTTAATTGTGGGACAGTAAAACATACACTCATCATTCCCATGAACACGAAGATCATAGAGATCACATCGAAGCAAGGTTAGAGTAGAGTTTTTGGGGTTTTTTTTGTTGCTGAGAGTGCATTATTAGTTAAAATCCGGCCTGATGCGGAGGTACAATGCCTTAGGAAAAATTCTGATCCCTTCACTTTCTCGCCATTTAGTTGTGTTAAACACATAATTTATAGTCGATTGCATTCATTTCACCACCAATTTACATGCAATGCCCCTGAAAAAGTAAAACATGTATTAGACATTTCTGAAAGTGTATTGAAAATATAAATACTTTTATGTTATTATTTTTATCAGGGTTTGTGTCTGGGCTTTGGCTGGGACATAGTGCTTGTCATTGTAATGATGCAAGATAAAATGATGCACTGTGGGTCAGGTTTTCTTCAAGAACCTCTCTTCATTTTGCTCCTTTCCTGACCAGTGTCCCAGTCTGTTGCTGAGTTGCATCCCCATAGCAGGATGCTCCCACCACTATGCTTTTCCTTAGGGATGGTATTTCCAGGAAGATAAAGCGGTATGTTGTTTTTGCAAGGTCTCTCATCAGAACAGAGAATTTATTTCCTTATGCACTTGAGTTTGTCTGGGAGTATTTCAATGGCATTTCACTCAGGAGTGGCATCTTTCTGGAATGTTCTCCCTTCTCTGTAAAATAAACTCTAAAGCTCTGTTAGTGCCCAGTGTGTAGTTTGTGGTTCCAGACTTCTTACATTTCTTAAGGGTGGAGCCCACTCATTACGCTCCTGCGAAGTTTCAGTACTTTAGTAAACTTTTTTATAACCAACTTCAGATACAGTGGGGAGAACAAGTATTTGATACACTGCTGATTTTGCAGGTTTTCCTACTTACAAAGCCTGTAGAAGTCTGCCAGTTTTACCATAAGTATGCTTCAAATGTGAGAGACGGAATCTAAAATAAATCCAGAAAATATTGTATGATTTTTAAATAATTAATGTGCATTTTATTGCATGACAAGTATTTGATCACCTACCCACCAGTAAGATTTTCGGCTCTCACAGACCTGTTAGTTTTTCTTTAAGAAGCCCTCCTGTTCTCCACTCATTATCTGTATTAACTGCAACTGTTTGAACTCGTTACCTGTATAAAAGACACCTGTCCACACACAATCAAACAGACTCCAACGTCTCCACAATGGCCAAGGCCAGAGAGCTGTCAAAGTACACCAGAAACAAAATTGTAGACCTGCGCCAGTCTGGGAAGACTGAATCTGCAATAGGTGAGCAAATTGGTGTGAAGAAATCAACTGTAGGAACAATTATAAGAAAATGAAAGACATACAAGACCACTGATAATCTCTCTCGATCTGGGGTTTCACGCAAGTTCTCATCCTGTGGGGTCAAAATGAACACAAGAATGGTGAGCAAAAATCCCAGAAACCACACGGGGGGACCTAGTGCATGACCTGCAGAGAGCTGGGACCAAAGTAACAAAGGCTACCATCAGTAACACACTACGCCGCCAGGGACTCAAATCCTGCAGTGCCAGATGTTTATGTCAGTACATGTCCAGGTACGTCTGAAGTTTGCTAGAGAGCATTTGGATGATCCAGAAGAGGATTGGGAGAATGTCATATGGTCAGATGAAACCAAAATAGAAATGTTTGGTAAAAACTCAAATCCTTTGCATCAAAAGAACACCATACCTACTGTGAAGCATGGGGTTGGAAACATCATGCTTTGGGGCTGTTTTTCTGAGGGACCAGGACGACTGATCCGTGTAAAGGAAAGAATGAATGGGGCCATGTATCGTGAGATTTTGAGTGAAAACCTCCTGCCATCAGCAAGGTCATTCAAGATGAAATGTGGCTGGGTCTTTCAGCATGACAATGATCCCAAACACACCGCCCGGGCAACGAAGGAGTGGCTTCATAAGAAGCATTTCAAGGTCCTGGAATGGCCTAACCAGTCACCAGATCTCAACCCCATAGACAATCTTTGGAGGGAGTTGAAAGTCCGTGTTGCCCAGCGGCAGCCCCAAAACGTCACTGCTCTAGAGGAGATCTGCATGGAGGAATGGGCCAAAATACCAGCAACAGTGTGTGAAAACCTTGTGAAGACTTACAAAGACTTACGTTTGACCTCTGTCATTGCCAACAACGGGTATATAACAAATTATTGAGATAAACTTTTGTTATTCACCAAATACTTATTTTCCACCATAATTTCCCAATAAATTCATAAAAAATCCTACAATGTGATTTTCTGGATTTCTTTTCTAATTTTGTCTCTCATAGTTCAAATGTGCCTATGATGAAAATTACAGGCCTCTCTCATATTTTTCAGTGGGAGAACTTGCACAATTGGTGGCTGACTAAATACTTTTTTGCCCCACTGTATATCCTGCATAATAGCTGTTTTCAAGAAATCTGTCTCAAAGATGCAAGATGCAAGATGCAAATGCACTTATAAAGAGTGAATAACAATAGTGAGCACATACATTTTCATACTGGGGGCTATCTGGGCATTTTTGCTTGAATATAAACTGCAAATTGATTGATTTCATTTACTGGATTCCTTGGATTATATTTTTTGCCTCAACCGTTCAACTGGCTTCTTCCTTCTATGCTCTGTTATTCGTAGTGTACGTGTCACACTTTCCTAGCTAATCCAATAACATTTCATTTCAGATTTGGAAAGCGTCCTGGTCTGAATGAGAAGTGGTGTGAAGATGCCTTTCAAAAACAGTAAGCCAGAAAAGGGAGAGTACCTGAAACACCAACACACAATTTGCACAGTCAAATAAAAGGCATCCATATTTTACATTACAAACTCACCCTCTCTTCATAACTGACATGCAACATATTTGCATAACAGTGTCTTTCAGAGTGTTAGACCAAATCTATTTAAGATCTCGGTAGGCCATGCAACTTATGAATCTTATTAATTCTTTGATGTGTAACTAATGATTTGGCATGAGCAGGGGCTGTCATATGAAAATGCTGCTCTACTTATACCTTGAGTATAATTTAGAAGAACTCAGAGGACGTTGTATGCTTTCAAAGGCGGAGTGAGAATTAAACAGACCTCCTTTACCCTAGAGGTAAAGCTTCTCCAAGGCTCACCATGCTGTAGATTAATTTCTCTAGTTCAAATCAACTACGCATTTCTCTTTCTTGAGATTGTGATGGGGTTGTTCCTTGCAACAATAGATCTAGGGGAAGAAAAGGTGTGTCTTTGTTCAATACTCAATAGAAAGGGAGCGATCTAACAATCATCCAAAGTCTAAATGAAGTCGTTCTCAATTCAAGTGATAAGATGCTGATCTATTTGCAACAGACAAGGTCTGTTGGTAGCAAATGTCGACATTTCAGTGCACAGTACTGAATCTAACAAAGCCATTTCACAGGCTATGCACAGTCACTCACTGGCAGGCTCACTGAGCAGTGGACAGCTGCTGGGCTCAGACCCTGCAAAGTGCTTCATTAGGAGGCATGGAGAAGCTGATACGTCTCCTTGGGAATTCAATCTCCCTACGGGCCTGACTGTTCGCTCTCTGCACTCATTTCCTCAGCTTTCTTGCCCTCTCTCCATTCCCTCTTTTCTTGTTCCCTTCCGCTCTCTCTTCCTTTTCCAAACCCTCTCAGTTTCTGATTCACACTCTCCATGACTCGCTCTCGCCATTTGTTTCTCATTCCCACTCTCTCACGCTCTCTCATTGTTTCTTTCACATTCGTACTCTTTGCACCAATCTCTGTTCTGTTGTATGCTCTATTTTTTTCCTCCATCTCCCCCTCCTCCCCTGTCACTCTCTCTATTTCATTCTTTCTCTACTCGTCCCCCCATGTACCCCTGTTCTCTCTATCTGGTATCTGTGTCTGTAATGGGCTTTTAGCCGTGACCGCATTGTTGATGTGGTGGAGAGGGGGATCGGGAGACAGACAGACAGACAGACGTACTGAGCCTGGACTGGTGCCGCTGAAGAGTGTGGAAAGAGGCCATATCCAGTGCTTTCTCTCTCCACACCATCCCTCTTCCTCTCCCATTTTGGCTCTCTCTCCCTCACGCTTTATATACCCTGCACGCTCTGTCTCTTGCTCGCTCCCTCTCTCACTCTCTGTCTCATTCGCCAACTCTCTCCTCATCTGAATGCATTTGTCATGTGGCTGCTCCCCCTGCTCAGGCTCCGATCGAATTCACAGAATCACGCCGTAAGTTGCGCTCTCCTTTTTTTTCTCCCCCACTCAAATCTAGAATTCTCCTACTCCTGACGCTTGCTTCAGGCAACTGTTGCTGGAGGCTTGACTGTGGATTATAACGACTGGCGTGGCAGACAGACTGATGGACAGATTAAAAGAACACTTAGACGGACAGACAGGATGAACTGACAGACAGGATACAAACAGATGATTGGGAAGTAAGGGAGGGTGTGACCGAGACTGTGTAGTGTGGTTGACAGAGTTCTTCTAAATGTGTGAAGTGTGTGTGTGTTGTGTAAGTGCAGACTTTTATTAGACAGGATGCAGGACTTTGAACACACACTGGCATGTTAACAAGGCTCTTGTTTATGTTCGGAAGCAGCAGTTATGCCTCGGTCGCGGTGCTAAACTATGGTGGTGACACTCAGACACACGCACTCTGCCTCGATTTTGTTGATAGAATGGCATTGTTATGGTTGGTCAATGGCATTATTAAAATTAAATTGTTGATGACCCAAGAAAACTTAAAAATTCCAGGGAAAAACTATATTTAGACTTTAGCTGCTCTTTGTGTTCGGCACTGTGGGAATGTGAATTAGAAAGCATAAATACATATCTTATTGGTTTTTATCTTAGATGCCAAGAAAAGTATATCACACTGGCAGTTTCCATCTTGAAGTTGTCAGGTACAGTATGTAAGCGTTCAAACACCATATTCACTAACAGTGAAAATGGTTCTTCTGCTATGGAAATAGTGGTTTATCTTAATTTAGAGACCATTGTTGTGCCAGATTTGCACATTCAATCAATGGAGCCTGCATTTATGTCTCCTGTTATAATAGAGGGATTTTCTCTGAGGGATTGGAACTGTCTGTGCTACAAAAGGCAGTGGGAGAGGGAGGGAAAGTTGCCAGGAGCAAGATTATAGCTGAAAGCTGGCCGTATCAAGGGGAAATTATTAATTAATTTCATTCGGTTTTTAGCATCCAGGAAAACCCTGGGAAAAAAATATCCAGGTCTTGAGTAGATTTACCAGGTCCAAAATACAATCAAATATAGTATCACATTTTGCTGGACTACAAGTCGTCTATTTTGGCTTATGCGTGTGCAGGGTTCTTAAGTATATTTTCCCCCAATTGTGTTTCAGTTTAGTTTTTTAGCCTGATTGTGGTTAATAGTTCAGCGTCTGTATACATGAAGCATCTTATAACAGGGTATAACCAGTTTTGCTTTGTAGATCACAAATTACCACTTGACTCAACAGAATGATTCTAGGTCAATGCCTAAGTTGTGCTTTGGTCCTAAAATTATGCAACAAGTTTAGACCCAGCACGTCAATACCTGACAGCAGCAGCCTAGGAAAGGAAATGGCAAGGTAGGACGACTAGATGGACAGTAGCTTCATTGTAACTGTTGTTTTTCTGTTGAATAATTGTTGCTGATTGGCTGAAAGTGAATTATAAAATGAACATTTCCAAAAATACAGGACATTTGGGTATATGGGACATGATGTAAAATTCCACACAACCACTTTATTTAGAAAGTGATAAACGACAACAACTATGGAGGTGTTTATCATGTTCATTCAAATTTTTCCAGTGAACAAGGTCAAGCATAGCAAAAATTTTGAGCAGAAACTTCATTTACATATTTTAGCTACTAATAGTAAATTCATGCTTTTTCATGTTTTGATTGCTACAGATGCTACCCAGTAGTTGATTCAATATGCTGACTGTTAACAGGCTTTTCTTGTCAGCCCTATTCCTACATTTCTCACATTGGACTATTTGCTCAATTAAGAGGCTTAAAAAAGGAGGAAACGTGAATAAGCAACCATTTACTAGCAGAAATGTCATGTTAGTTTATAGTAGCTTTTTATTATTATATCTTTTTATTAGTGATTACGCTCAAAACAAATCTGAATGCTGCTGTAACTAACTGGTTGAATAGAATAATCAGCAGAACTGTGGGTCCCGAGGTCTGAAGTTGAGCTGATGTTATGGAGGAGCCTCTGTTAGCCTTCTGAAATATGCCAGCACCGCATTCAAAGAGTCAAGCAATGTGTATAGTTGATCGCTAATTGACTGTTGCTTAAATAAAGTGTTGATTGATATAGATATTCAGTCATTCGCTAACAGCTTCCAAGCTAAGAGAAACACTAAGCTGTCTTTCAGTTCGTGGAAGTGATAAGTAACACCAAAGGACACCCACACTGTGTACAATAACTGAAGAATTTCACAGCTTCAACAACACTATCCTATTTCCTTTGCCATTAAATACCCAGGCTGGTTGTATCAACGCTGGAGCCATCTCTGAAGTTTTAGACAAGCCCGCAGACACACACACGCACACGCATGCACACAGTCTCAGAGTCTACAGCACCCTGAACCTAACCCTAACTTTTACCCTTACCATAATCCCCAAATAGCCTTGTCCTTCATAAGGCCAGCCCAATGTCCTGAAATGGTATTACATTGGGATTATAGTTGAACTTCTAAACCAGGATGATTTCATCTTTACTATTGTAGTGTGCATGATTACCTTTGTTAACACGTGATACATGACACATCACAGGAGGTATGGGTATAGTCTGCCAGCTTTCTCTTCCAGAACATCAGTGGTTGTTATGGCGACTGTCAGAGAGGAAGAGCTGTATGATGGAACTCTAGAATAAATGCTTGTTGGAAAGGTAGGACAGTTATTGAAGAAATACCAATCAGTCACTCTGAGGACTGGCAATGAAATGACAACACTGTTTTGGCAATAAATGAAATTAATGCGATTGACTCTGTCATTCATTTAAAGGGCAACATACCTCTATTTCAGTCATGGTCATTAAGGAATGTAGGCGCTATGACAGAATTTCAATCAGAGTTGGTTTTCAGGGTGTAGTTTAATGTGGGTGGTACAATCTTAATACATCTAATTCAGTTTCATGTGTATGCCAAAGACTGCATTGATCATTCAAGCTGATAGCTAGGTAACACATTTCTCTGTTAAAAACATAAACAGTAAATCACAGTCATGCCAATGTAGTAGGATCCAGTGTCTGGAATGTGTTAATCCTGTATTGTTAGTGTGGAACCTAAATCAACTGTCAAGCATATTGTTCCGCTAACATTTGATCATTTTAATGGATAGTAATAGATGAATTGATAGTTTATGATTCTGAATACCTACCAAGCCTTGTATTTCAAAACGAAACTACAGCCATGTTATTTTAGCAGAAAAATATCCAATTCGGTTATCTATTTTGTAATAGACCTTTCCAATAATTATGGAAAAGTCAATACAACATCTCAGAAGTAAATAGGAAAATCAATGATGTTGTCATAGTGTCCGGGGTATGTGGACAGAAAAGCAGAGGCAGAACGGCTGTTTTGGAAATAATCCATGTTTTAATGGACAAAAGAAACAAAAGAACAACTCAGAACAGACACTAAGACTGGGTGAACTATAGCCTTCGGCTGACAACCAAAATGAAACACACATCCGTGTGCAAACATTCAACATAAATAGGTTCCCCAATTGGAGGCAATAACAAACACCTGCCTCCAATTGGGGAAACCAAAGCACATAGAGATGGCTAGAGCCATCTCTTTTGGCCATGTCCTGACTATGGCCCCAGCCAGCGCAAAGGTGGCTAGGGGCATAGCCAGGACATGACAGATGTACAACATGAGGTCATGGCTGAATTATAGATGTCAAATTTGGGTCCCTAAGGAAAACCATGAGAGCCATTGCTTTCATCAACAATGAATTTCACAGTTGTGAATGATGCAAACAAACCATCCCCCCCAAACCTCCTCCCAGGCAACTTTATGTATGAAAGTTATTTAAAAAACAAAATAAATATTTATTTAAAAAACATCAGACTGAATTATGTTAGGCAAATACCTCAGCTTGTTTTCAAACTAAACAGTTATGGTGTCTAAAACACACGATACTGATGGTTAATCATACCTTGGCCGTATCCCAATTGAGCGTGGAAGCTTTCATTATGTTGCCGCAGCTACAACACAAGGGTGTTAGTGGCTGGGGAAGCTGACAAGGGAACATTATGTAACTCTCTGAGTCATATTTGATATTAGGCTGACTTTCATTTGATTATGAGGCATTATATTAAAATAATCTGTGGAGTAAGCGCTATCGCAGGAAGAATTTACAGAAAGTGTTCATTTTGACATGGATATGTTAAATATATGCAATTGTATGACATTTATTTTGGTCTAGTGTGTTCACAAACATGAAATTGTGTTGAATTAATTGATAACAAACCGTAAAAATTGCTTCACGCCATGGGGTAAATTCCCAGAGTTTAATACCTCTAACCTACATAGCAGCAATTGCAAAAAGGGGAAACTTAAACAAAACTCCACTAAAGGACATTGGCCGCTTTGATGGCCAGTTGCAGATATCCCATCAGAGCGCACCTGTAGGTTCATGACTAACCCGGGTCCCAAGCTGTCTGTCTTCATAAATCTGCTTGCTAACACTCTCAAAAAGGCAAACCACAAAACAAGATGCCTACCCACAGATTCATTCTCGACATTGCTAGAAAAGCAGATACAAATGATTTGATTGTAGCGATAAACAAATGGACTACAATAACAGCTGTTGTTGATCAAGATTTATTAATTAAAGGGAAAAAAAATAACTCATGTAGTTGTGCTCACACAGACACATTCACACTGAGAGACAGACTGCATGTCTGTTTTTGTGTGTGTGTTGGGGGAGAATACAAAAAACAGCTAACAACAATGGAGCTATAAATGTTGAACTGGATACATTATGCAAATTCCTCCCTGCCTCCAGCTCCAAACCCTCCCAATCCTGTTACTCGTTTTCCTTTCTTTTATGAGAAATAAATAACACCCGTGACAGATCCCTATCTATTTCTGCTGTGCACGACACTTGATTATATTTTTTTGCCAATAGCTAACTGCTTAACCAAAGCTATATACTGGTCACCATTCATGTCTCCTTGACTCAGTTTCCCGGCAGACTGACAGTTTTAAAGCCAGTCAGTTAAATAACCGTGTCCAAAGCTCTTATCTAGAAGCTAATGGTTCAGCTCTAAGCCACTCGACATGGCGAGTGTGTTTATGAGGTGCCCTAGTGAGGAATGTGTATGCATTTGAGTGTGCCTGTGTGTGCATGTGTGTGTGTGTGTGTGTGTGTGTGTGTGTGTGCGCTTGTGTTTGCATATGTGTGTGTGCCATGCACATTTGCTCATTCCTTTACCTATATAATATGACCTTATCTGATTTTGTTTTTACAAAGCCTGTGTTTCTGAATGACTGATATATGTCTTTACAACTGGATAATTGCTTTGTGACGATTTGACAACATATAACACAAAAGCCGATACGATTTGGCTACAAAAAGTGTTCAGACACCAGCAGGCATGCGCACAGATGGTCAGTCATCAGAGTAAACCAGGAGAAGCCTGAACAAGCCCTATTGAGCGGAAACAGTTAATACTTTGTATTGACTCCTTCGGGAGTCTCTCAGCGGTAATCCGGAAGCACTGTGGACGGGCATGCTTTCAAAGCCTGTTCACCTCAATCGATACATGCCTGCAAAGTGGATCGAAACAGAAAGACTCGAGGCCCTTGCTGCAAGGCCTTTCACAATCCCCACCCCCTCCACCCAATAATGAGCTGCCACCAAGTGATCCTGTCCAGAATGCTGTTTTTTTCCTCCTTTTTGAGGGATTTATGTGAGATTTGTTTTCATTACTCACAAATAAATAGGCTTTTACATGTCTAAGCCAATGAGAAGCTTATTCTCTTTATTTTTTGGATATGGTGTTATACTGACTATACTGGAACGTGCTCACATATTCACACCCACAAGTGGCTGTCAATAACTTTTAGGTGTCATTTTAGCTCTGAAGAGTATTCTTCACTCAGGATCAATCGCCTTGAATTCGATTGTCTCTACAACTGGGGATGAGGTCAGATATAGCAATAATGTGCCACAGAATTGTAGGGCATAATGAGGGAGAATCATACTTCCTTTCAAACCAACATTACAAAAGTTAAGGACATGGTGCTCTTTGTCAGGTTCCAATTGTAATTTGAAAAACTAAACCAAAACCTTTGGGTAGTTCGCTGCACTTACCACAAACCAGGTTACATTGAACGGTCACTTTCTATTAGCCGTACTCACATTCCACACTATGCATTATTCAGTGCAAAATCTTACATTAAATACGTAAGATTTTCCTTCAGTGTTGAAGAATATTGATATGGTTTGGAAATTACTTACAACATTAAATGTGCATTGCCAAGAGCCAAATATCAATAGCTATACCTCTATCTCTCTTTATAACTCCCTCTCTGCCATCCCTTCTCTTCCACCTCACTACCCATGTCTTTTTATTGTCTATCCTTCTAACTATTCAACTTTCTGTTTACCTTTCCCTCACTCTCCACGTCTCTTTCCATCTCCTTACCTGTCCATCGCTCTCAGGCTTCAGCAGTAATAGAGTGTTGGACCCCGTACAGTTTACTGGAAGCCACTGGGAGTCAATGGCTGGGATTTGACTCGTTACACTGAACGTAAGTCATCTCTCTTCATTCCTATATGGTGTGTGTCTGTCTGTCTGTGTCTGTGTGTGTGTGTGTGTGTGTGTGTGTGTGTGTGTCTGTCTGTCTGTCTGTCTGCTGCTCTAAGATGCCTAGTGCTCCTTTCTCCATATTTATCTGTATAGTGTTGAGCAAAGTACAAGTTGAAACCGAGTACAGAATAATAACAATCTTGTCAAATACTAGTTAAGGCTACAAGAATATTCCTGCACTGTGTGCATTCAGGAAATGCACAACATTCTCAACATGGACAATATAAATCTTGTTTCTCCAGAAAGTATACAAACTGTTTCCGAATGGCCGGGCAGTGCAAAATTCGAATTCTCATTTACAATCCAGAAAGTACATTATTTATATTTAGTTTAATGTAAAAGTGATGTTTTTCACCTGCCATTCTTGCAGGAGTTTTGGAGAATAGTTGTTTATTTCTTTAATACCCTGCAGCTAACAAACTGTTACTCCGTATGGCTCCGGGCCTATTTGCTGAAGATTCTGAAAGGCAGCCATCTGTGTTGTGTCTGAGGCTGGTTGTGGCTCGGCTGTGTTTGTGCAGCACTCGGAGTTCCTTGTCTTCCTTGCCCATGCCAGACATGCACTGACGCAGTATGCTGGGACCACTCCTCTTCAGTTACTGTATTACCCTCAAGTAGATTTCTCAGATGAATGTCCATTTGCGAAGGGCAAGCTGTTGCATAACAAGCTAGCCAATCCAAACATGTTTGTGGATAACATTTTATGCTACATGCACAAACACGTCTTCAAGACTTTTCAGAATTTTTGTTTGTTTGTTTATGTAGCATCCTATCCCCCTGAACCTTCAAGTCTAAACCAAAGCTTACCCTTTAACCTAACCGTAACTGACCCAGACCTCAACCTCAAAACCAATTTTTTATAAACAATTTAGTTAACAGTTAACCTAAGCCATAAGGTTTTGAAAAAAAGCCCTTTCCTATTGCCTTGTTTTATGTTTTTATAGTTAATTTCTTACCTTTTCAGGACCACATTTGAGATAAATCTAAGAAAAACAAGTGTACACACACACACACACACTTATGCCAGAAATATACACATTCATGTATCTAAGAGCTCTGGCTATCCAGTGAGTAGTCAGGCCTGGCGAGCAGAGAGGTTATGAGGCAGGAGGTTGAATATGGGCTCTCCTATCTGCCTCGCCTCCTCTAGACAGAGACGTGTCTCCTGAGTCTCGTGTCTAGGCTAGCTTCCCATTATCCCTTACATTGGGAACATTTCTCCCCCTTTGTACTGAGAGGAGAGCCAAACAGCCCTGCTTTGTTTGAATTATCCTCCCCTCCAGATGTACAGTAGTGTTCACTGCAGATTCTTGTGTTTGTGGATGGGGTTTGACGAGTTGCCATTAGACCGCAATGTGTTTCATTTGACCACTGTGAGGTCCAGGTAAAATCACAGATGTTAGGTTCGTTTTCACTTCAAAATGCAATGTCCCTCGATGTGGAAAAACCTTAATGAAAAAAAAGAAATGTAATCCTCCCTTATGGGGGCTTCAAACTTTAGAAATAGGTCTGGTAAATCATTCTGCTTTAAAATATTAAAGGGCAGGCAGTTTTTTAATTCATCTTGTTTTCCACAAGCAATAATGTCAAAAAGAAAAGTATAGTATAGCCTTAATTCCCCTGCAGCCAATACATGCCAACTCTAAATTAAAAGCCTGGGAATTAATGTGTGAAACCTTGGCCGTAAGCGAACTGCTTGTTGTGGGATGTGGGTGAAATATTTTAATAATACCTGTCTGAATTAATGTCATATACATGTTGTGACATGTAGAGAGAATGACGGCTTAATGCTTGCCAGGTCAGAATGATGCGTGCTGTATTTTGGATATCTGAAGGTATTCATTCCAATGTGTAAGTCTATCTCTTTCTGTGCGTAAGCTCTTTCAAAAATGTGTATAGTATATTGGTCGTGAGCAGTTCGCAAAATGTCTCCTGAGTGACACGGCAAAATATGTTGCTCACAGTGCATCAGGACATTGTCCTTGATCAGGCCCAATTATTTCTGCTAATGCAGGGCCGAAACTAGGGACCAGGGATGGACGGGTAGCATGGCCTAGCATGGCCTCTCCAGTGTGGCTATATCTCATCCAGAAACATGCTGCTTTGTGGTTTTGCCGCCCAGGGTCCTTCCAGATAGAACTGTGTCCTGACTGGAAAACAGCCATAATAGGCTTTGTTTTTTCATTATCCTCATGAGTGCAGTTCTCAATATGCCCCAGAGATAGAAAAATAAAATCAGCCATCATTCAAGTATTTACAGATCAAGTAATTCTGTTGCATCTGTGCTTCAACACAGAAGCTGCTTCACTTGGCGAGTGCTGCATTGGTTAAAATGTGAAGCTCTGGTGGCAGAGCGCCAGCGTAGCTCGTCTAGCCCTACGTTCAGTCAAGGCACTGGCGAATCATCAACCCTGCAATTATGCAGTCCTCTGATCTCTGCCCTCTGTCTGTCTTTCCCCAGAGAGGTGTTGAAGTGGGGGTGGGTAGGTGATGGACCGCACACTGTTTTCCTCACCCGCTCTAAGCTGCATCCTTCCTCTAACAGGTATACAGTCTGACGCTGATGACACCCCGAAGCAATGGGAAGTCACACATTTTATCCCATCCCTGATTTAGAACCAACAGGAGAGGAGAGAGGAAAGGGTGAGTTAAAACGAGTGGACAAAACAACACCAATTGTGGACCGGGCCTTGAATCAGTAATGAACCTTGATATTAAAATATCAAGTTGTGGACGGCAATGAAATTCAGAAATATACCATGCTCAATGTGGGGAACAAAATCTTTCACAATGCCACTGTAAACCACGTCCTCTAACCTTGGTCTGTATAGCTTTAATGGTAGATTCAGCAATACCTTGTCAGGTCTGATTCTGTAATGACCCTTAACTGTACCTAATGATAGCAGTGTAAAAGATCCAGTATGAAGATTCTCCAGGCAGGGGAGGGTAATGATAGGGTATATAAGTAAACAGTAGTAGTTTAGTAGTAGTGTATAGTAAACCTCACTGTATTACCAGACCCACATGGAATGCCAAGTATGACACTGCTTGCAAAAAAGTTGGGACGCTGTGTAAAATACAAATAAAAACAGAATGTTATTGTTTTTGGAATAATACATGCCCTTTTTGAATTTGATGCCAGATAAATCTTTCAAAGACATTGGGACCGGATCATCTTTACCAATCTTAACCATGATTGAAAAGAACATTTGCTGAAGGGTTTGGTCTTCTAAAAATTGTATTTGAACCACAAACTGGTTTTGCGTCACCTCTTCTTTTAATAACACTCTGTAAGCGTTTGGGAGCTGAGGAGACCAACTGTTTTTTGAAAGTGGAATATTGTTCCATTCTTGCTTGATATACAGTGAGGCAAAAAAGTATTTAGTCAGACACCAATTGTGCAAGTTCTCCCACTTAAAAAAATTTGAGAGGCCTGTAATTTTCATCATAGGCACACTTCAAATATGAGAGACAAAATGAGAAAGAAAATCCAGAAAATCACATTTTAGGATGTAAGGAATTTATTGGTAAATTATGGTGGAAAATAAGTATTTGGTCAATAACAAAAGTTCATCTCAATACTTTGTTATATACCCCTTCGTTTTCTGTAAGTCTTCACAAGGTTTTCACACACTGTTGCTGGTATTTTGGCCCATTCCTCCATGCAGATCTCCTCTAGAGCAGTGATGTTTTGGGGCTGTCGCTGGGCCACACGGACTTTCAACTCCCTCCAAAATATTGCTATGGGGTTGAGATCTGGTGACTGGTTATGCCATTCCAGGACCTTGAAATGCTTCTTACGAAGCCACTCCTTCGTTGCCCGGGCAGTGTGTTTGGGATCATTGTCATGCTGAAAGACCCAGCCACGTTTCATCTTTAAAGCCCTTGCTGATGGAAGGAGGTTTTCACTCAAAATCTCACGATACATGGCCCCATTCATTCTTTCCTTTACACGGATCAGTCGTCCTTGTCCCTTTGCAGAAAAACAGCCCCAAAGCCTGATGTTTCCACCCCCGTGCTTCACAGTGGGTATGGTGTTCTTTGGATGCAACTCAGCATTCTTTCTCCTCCAAACATGACAAGTTGAGTTTTTACCATTTATTTTTATTTTGGTTTCATCTGACCATATGACATTCTCCCAATCTTCTTTTGGATCATCCAAATGTTCTCTAGCAAACTTCAGACGGGCTTGGACATGTACTGGCTTAAGCAGGGGGACACGTCTGGAACGGCAGGATTTGAGTCCTTGGCGGCGTAGTGTGTTACTGATGGTAGCCTTTGTTACTTTTGTCCCAGCTCTCTGCAGGTCATTCACTACGTCCCCCCGTGTGCTTTCTGGGATTTTTGCTCACTATTCTTGTGATCATTTTGACCCAACTGGGTGAGATATTGCGTGGAGCCCCGGATCGAGGGATATTATCAGTGGTCTTATATGTCTGGATTATTTTTATCTCATTTTGTCTCTCATATTTGAAGTGTGCCTATGATGAAAATTACAGGCCTCTCTCATCATTTTAAGTGGGAGAACTTGCACAATTGGTGGCTGACTAAATACTTTTTTGCCCCACTGTAGGATGGCAGCTGCTCAACAGATTGTGTTCTCTTTTGCTGATTTTGTCATTTCATAATGTGACAAATGTTTTCAATAGGCGACTGGCCTGGACTGCAGGCAGGCCAGTTTAGCACATGGACTCTTTTACTGCAGAGTCATGCTGTTGTGATATGTGCATTTGGCATTGTCTTGCTGAAATAAGCAAGGCCTTCCATGAAAAATACATTTTGATGGCATTGCCATCTCAGGGCCCAGTGATTGTTTTTTTGCCTTGCTCATTGTGTACAGAGATTGCTTAAGATTCTCTGAATCTTTTAATGATATTGTGCACCGTAGATGAGGAGATCAGCAAACTCTTTGCAATTTCACATTGTTATAGATTATTCCTGGCACTTACTGAATTTTGGCACTATTTGCCTGCACAGTCTTATACAGAGTGGTGAACCCCTCCTCATCCTCTCTTCTGACAGTGTCACGGTACGGTGAGAATCTGCACCACTCTGCCGTGCACCCCCAGATCCCGTTAGTCCACAAATACATCCTGGACTTGTTTTGTATCACATGTCTTCTATATTTGCCCACTTTTTTTCTTCTTTGCAAAACCGCTCCAAATCTGTCAGATTGCAACGACAGATCTCAGACCGCCTGTGCACAGCCCTCTTCAGATCACCCTACAGATTGGATTCAGGTCTAGGCTCTGTCTGGGCAATTCCAGAATGTTAATCTTCATAGTGAAGCCATGCTTTTCTGGATTTGGATGTTTGGTTTGGGTCGTTGTCGTGTTGAAAGGTGAACTTCCTCTTCTGCTTTCTAACGGGCACGTGAAGGTTTTGTGGCAAAATTGCATAATTCATAATTCTCTCCTTCCTGACTAAGGCCCTAGTTCCAGCTGAAGAAAAACAAACCCAAAGCATGATGCTGCCACCACCATGCTTCACTGTGGGTATGGTGTTCTTTGGGTGATGTGCAGTGTTGTTTAAGCACCCAACATACCTTTTGGAACTAACATTTTCTCCACTTGATGATGACTGTCTTCACTGTTTTCCATGGCATGTCTTTTGCTTTGGAAATTATTTTCTTCCCTTCTCCTGACTGATATCTTTCAACAATGAGATCCATCTGATGCTTTGGAAGCTCTCTGTGGACCATGGCTTTTGCTCTGAGATGCAACTAAGAAAATGTCAGGAAAAAATGTCAGCTGATCTTTATTTGTGATTGAACACAAAGTAACGTTTAATGACTGCAGTTGTGTAATGACTTCTATTCATCATGTGTTTGAATGTGATTGGTTAATTCTGAACACAGCCGTATCCCCAGTTATAAGAGGGTGTGCACACTTATGCAATCAGGTTATTGTAAGATTGTATTTTTTATTACATTTTTCTTGAAATTGTTCACATGTTAGAAGTGGAAAAAGTTCTGACATGATTTATCTTCGTCTCTTTCTTTTACATTTTGTAGCCACTGTAGTAACATATTTTGGTTGCTGTTTCTGAATGACAGTCTGTTTGTCAATTAAGACATTTTTGACAGTGTGTGTTTAAGTATGCATTTTGAAATGGCTGTGAGGTTTGTGCGTACACCACTTCCAGCAGGTTTGTGCGTCTTAGTCACTTCCAGCACATAAACAGACACAGTTGAACATAAGGTCAGAGCAGGGTTCTACTATTCCTTGAGGAAACTATTAAGAATAAATGTCATTTTGAACTATGGTAGTAAACAAACATTACTAGGACCTCAACTTACACATGCACACAACAACCCACTTTCACACCTGATCAAAGTGTTTTCACATATGTTTTTCATCAACTCGCTCCAAATTGTCCACACCTTGTCGACTTAAGTAAATTCCTGATATCAGAAACGATTATTTGAATGTTTTTAGATTTACGTTATAAGTTGGTTGGGGGAAAACGACAGTTCCCTTATTTTGATGATTGTCTGGAGATCCGGATTGATTCAGTGTCACTGAGTTAATTTGGATCTGGATCACTGAAGCCTGAGGTCTAGTATCAGTGGAGATCTCATGTGGTGTCATATAGAAAAGGAAGCTGGGGCAGGTCTGAAAGAATAGCCTGTCGTGTCGTGATAGTTGAGGTATTTGGCTCGTATTCAAATATACAGTTCACATGGAGGTCTAGCACTTCTTCATACATATAAATCTCAAGGTCTGGCACTGGGTGAGGAGTCTTCGTGGTAACACACGGATGTTTTTTTCTGCATTAGGAAGACACTGGTTTGGTTTGGGTTGTTTCTATATTGTTGTCGTGCTCGACAGCTCAATTCTGTGAAAGAAAGTATTTGTGTGTGAGTCTCAAGGACACACGAATGTCCTTAAGGAAAAGTGAAGGAATAACTTTACACAATTGTTGTGTACGTGTGTTTGCAAGTTTTGTGTTTGCATATGTGTGTGTTTGTGTGCCTGTGTGTGTCGGGGCTCTGAATGCTCTACTCTGACAACATTCCTGTTCTCTGTCTACTCTTTGTTTGTTGGCTGGTTGTGCCCCAGCGGTAGAAGGCATCGTCCCCCTGGGGACTCTGCTGGGTCTTTCCCATGCTATAACTCCCAGACCTTGGGCAACAGCACACAACAGCAATGGAATGCATTTTGGTTCTCTCTCTCCCTCTCCTACTCTCTCATTTTCAATCTGTCTTTTTACTTGGACTCAAACTCACACTTGTCTGACAACTTCCCCATCACTTTCTATTCTCTCCTCTCTTTTCCCTATCTCTTTTCTCTCCTGTTTCTTTTTCCAACTAACTTTCTCTCCATTAAGATGATTTTAGCAGCCGTAACTGAAAATCGCAGCCTAACAAAAAATGCTTCAGCATCTGAAGAATGCAGGACTGCTCTGTCCAAGGGAGGAGTAGAAGGAAATAGGCCTTTGAGGCCTGCGGAGGGGTATGGCCAGTACCCAGCAACAATTTATCTTACCTATGGATTCCTACAAGATTATTGAGGACGTTTTTAGAGTCAAGAAGGTTAATCAGCTTTATAACAGTTGAGTGACATTATAATGTCATGTAATATTTTAGGAATTTTCTGTGACTTCTATTATTTAGACACTCTTACACAGCAGGAGTAAGAGGAGAAATTAGGGTAAGGGACATGTATTCTATAGTATTGGTTCAGGGATTCGAACTGTCAATATTGTGGTCAGGGGGCAATCGCCTGAACCATTCAGCTTTCAGCTGCGCTGTTGTGTAATGCATATATGAGCAGGAACAGTAGAAATACAGTAGAGTTTGTCTTTAATCCATTTTATCGCTGGCTGTTTATTTCTGCCACTGGTGAATTTCCTCTCTCCACTTTAGTCTATTTATAGTATATTCTGTGTGAAGAAGCACCCTCTGGGGACAAATATGTCTGAATAAAGGGCTTTGCCACTTCAAGGAGCTTTTCTACAGTATGTCCACAAAACAATGCTTTCCACAAGCGGCAAATGCTACAGGCTGATAGTCCCTTAGTTGGCATGAGATTATACTGGTTGGTATAGCGTAGGTCTCGAATTACATGGCAGAGCATTAAATGCTTTACCATAAGGAACAATTTTTCCTAACCCATCAGACATAGCCTAATACCTTACCCTAAACATTAATCGAGTCCCAAAAATGTTAAGGCTAAATCTAAACCTAACCCTACTCCTAGCCCAAAACCTAAGACATAATCTCATAACCTCTGGAATTCTGCTTAAATATAGACATGTTAAATATCACTATATTTATGTACATATGCTATGATGTGTAAATCTTGTCACACCAAGGTAAAAGCATGGCGTGCGATGCACTTTGTTAGGTGCCCTACAGGGTTGGACCCCTTGGTAAAGGCATTTTCTTGGAGTGTGGCACAGACCTCCCCATGCTAGCCTGACTGCTGGTAGATACCGGGTTGAAATCCTCAGAACCATCGTCAGAATGTATGCTGGTGCAGGGGGCCCTGGATTCCTCCTGGTGCAGGACAGTGCCTGGTCTCATGTGGCCAACTTGTGTAGGCAGGACTTGATGATGAAGGTATTGATGCTATTCAATGGCCCTCAAGTTCCCTAGACCTGGATCCAATTGAGAACCTCTGGGACATTATGGATCGGTGCATCTGATGCTGCCAAGTAGCCCCACAGACTGTCCAGGAGTTCACTGGACAGTCATACAGGTCTGGGAGGAGATCCCCCAGGACACCATCAGGAGCATGCCCAGACATTGTCAGGAGCGCATACAGGCATGTTGGGGCCATACACAGTACTGAGTCACATGAGTTACTGTGATGAAATTCACACATTTTGGAACAGCCTGTGATTTCTTTAGATTTTTTGGTTTGAAGACAGCCCTCAATCTGATAAGGGTTTTGGTGCAAAATGTTATTATGTCATTTTGTTCTCAGCGAATTATCCAATGTACATTTAAGTTTTTGATCTTTAGTATTTTTCCTTCTTCGATCCCCGATGGGGGATTTAAGAGTTCCTTTTTGCTGGACCGCATAAGCAGTGCCGAACAAGAAGAGTGAATGTCTCTTACTGACTGAGTGATCGACAGGCTGATTTATCTTGTTAAATAGCATAGTGGTTAGAGAAGCGGGCCTGCAAGCTACAGGTCCTGCGATTGTATCTCCTCACAGTCAAAACAAAGTATACATTTGGATTTGTTACTGATAGTCAGAAACTTCGCTAGCTAGAACCTTCACTATCAACATTATAGTAAACCTAAAATAAAACAGTTTATATTGTGACTATTTCTTGTGGATTTTTGAAGTACGCATCCGGGCATGCTTTTAGGGTCAGGACAGACAAAATCTTAGCTGGCTATAACACTCAGTAGCTAGGTTAAATTAAGCCTCAACAAAAACTGTTTATGGTTATACGGTATTTTGACTATTTCTGGTGGATTCCACGGTTCTCTCATCTTTTCACTCGATGAAAAGGTTAGTTATTGTAACCTATATTGATAGGTAATGTGTCAATGTCATTCACAAATGGAAGAAAAACTAATGTTTTTGTGCCCTGAAATGAAATGGCTTTGGCAGGGAAAAGTTTGTCTTCAGTCTCACTAGCAATTGCTCAATTCATATGACTATTTCCAGCAGTAAGATAGTAGATACAGGCAAAGCTTATTACTGGCTAATAAGCTATCAAAACAGCCAGTGGCAAAAGCCATACAGTTCATACACTGTGTGCAGAATTATTAGGCAAGTGAGTATTCTGATCGTATCATTATTTCTATGCACATTTTCCAACTAATAACCATATAAACTTGAATGCTCGTTGGATTAAATGTAAAATGTATGAAAATAATGAGAGAGGGTGTGGCAACAGCGAATAACACCTAATATCAGCCACAAAGAGATTTAACTGACACTGAAATGTCAAATTTCTTGAAATGCTTTTTGGACAGGTGCAACACTCTTGAAATAGCTAAACTACTAAGGAGGGACCACTGGACAAACAATGTTTTTTGTGAATAGTCAACTAGGGTGCAAAAAACACATTGAGATGAAAAAATGCAAATTAATTACAAAAGACTTGAGAGCAATTAAACATGAAGATACCAGGAACCCGTTATCCTCCAGTGCCATCATATTCCAGAACTGCAACCTACCTTCAGTGTCCAGAAGTACAAGGTGTCAAGTGCTCAGAGGCATGGCCAAGATGTAGTGTACTGTATACATTGGGCAAAGAAATACCTGAAGACAGATTTTTAAAGCTTTTATGGATGGATCAGATGAATGGGCCCGTGGCTGGATCACTAATGGACACATGGCACCACTTCAGTCAGGCTCCAGCTAGGTGGAGGAGGGGTACTGATGTGGGCTGCAATTATTAAGGATAAGGCAGTTGGACCTTTTTGAAGATGTACTGAAGCTCAACTCCCAAACCTACTGCTAGTTTCTGGAAGATACTTTCTTTAAACATTGGTGAAGGAAGAAGTCCTCAGTATTCAAGAAGGTCATGATCTTCATGCAGGACAATGCTCCATCACGTTCATCCATGTACTCCACTGCTTGGCTAGCCAGCAAGGGCCACAAAGATGCCAGAATAATGACCTGGCCCCATTCCTCTCCTTACTTAAATCCTATTGAGAATTTGTGGGCCTTTCTCAAATGTGAGATTTACAGTCAGGGAGGACCAAACACCCCTTTGAACAGCATTTGGGAGGCTGTGGTTGCTGCTTCAGCAAATGTTGATTATGAACAGTTCAAGGAACTGACAGACTCCATGGATGGAAGGGTCATGGCAGCTATTGAAAAGAAGGGTGGTTATTGGTCACTGAATATTTTAGAAAGAACAAAATGTTTAAAAAATTGTCACTTTTTTTACTTATTTGTTACACTTTAAAAATGTTGAATAAACATGTGCGTTGGGAGAAATAATTGTTTAATTAGGTGCCAAATAATTCTGTGCCCAAATTGTTGCCTAATGATTCTGCACTCTTATGTATTCCCCTGAGAATGATCAAAACTCACTTTTCATTTGTTGAATATTCTGGTTTGAGGTTTAATTATATTTTGGATTGACTGAGAGCATTGCTGTTTGTTCAACAATAAAATAAGTCTTGAGGAACCCCATTTTCCTAATAATTGTGCACACAGTGTAGACGCTATTGGTGGTGGAGGTAAATTTAATAAGAAATGTTAGTCTGTTTAACACAATGCTCAATAGTGTCTAGCAACCAGTAAAACATGAAGCACCAGGGTATAGTGTTGAAAGATTTTTTAATCCAGTGAGGGCAACAATAATTATTTATTTTAATTGTGGGCCGGCTGAACTAGGCTTGCCTCGTTCCTTTTCTTTTTTTTTGAGTGTGTATAAGTTAATAATATATTGATTAGCATCACTTCTGCACCCCCTCGTTTATAAAAACATCATAAACAATCGACTCGTGGGTGGTTCACCAGTCTCCAATGAGACTGTAACAATGTGTACTGTTGGGATCCAGTGAATTGGTCTGACTCTCACTCGAAAACCTCCCCCGGAGCTGGAAAGCACCACAGGTTCGTGGTCTAGTCATTGTGCTATTTGTTCAGCACAATTTCAGTTTATGGGTTACATACACTTGTACCTCGAGTATGTATATTGTGGATTGTGTCCAGATGCATGACTGTGTCTGTCTTAGGTTGTCACAATATCACAGTTGGGATCTTACCTCTCATTGGCTAACCAGCCCTCTTTACTGGCCATACTTGAGGTCACATATCGGGGAGGAGGAACACATCTGTGTTAGCATGCTATTTTTGACTTGCAAACCCCAAATATTTTCAGTATTAATCACTATCCTCAAGCCTAAGAAATGCATTTACAGATAACCCGCCAAAAAATTTACTCACTTCCTCCCCAGTGCAAATCTCTCTTTCCAGAAACCGAGACAGCCAGCCAGCCCCTCACTATAGTACATCACACTAGACACAATCTAATGGGTGCTTAATGTTAAGGATCATCAATTATATGCATTATTGCCCTGGCAAGCCAGTAAAGATTAGATGGTGGAATGTTTAATGCTGTGATGCATCAATAGAGCATTTGAGTCTGGCACTTTCATCTCAGCCCTATCGACTACTGCAGTTTTCAGTACAGCCACAAAGTGTGGAACAAAACCCCAGTTTCAGTTATTACGTTCAATTTCTTTTTACATGGCAGTGTCATATGTACCTTTCAGAAACTACTAGGTGACTTTCTTTTGTCAATTTTTGTAGTTGCATAAAAATGTATTCTGCAGGGGTTTGAGTATGCATTCTTGCTTGCGTGTGGTTTGAGTAAACCACGAGGTATATCTTAATGTACTTATTGTTTTCATAAAGTTTTGCCTTCAAATATTTCTACGTATTGTGTACAAAAAAGTTCAATGATTTTCAATCAAAACCTAATCAGATACAGACCCCTCCAAAAGTATTGGAATGGCAAGGCAAATTCCTTTGTTTTTGTTGTTCACTGAAGACATTTGGGTTTAAGATCAGAAGATGATTATGAGACAAGAGTTCAGAATATATATATATATATATATATATATATATATATATTTTTTTTTTTTCATTTTTTGTTCTTTTCTTTCGGTTGTTGTGGTTGAACATTCAATGTAAAAATCACTATATAAAAATACAGAGATATAGAAGCGACAACTGTTCAGCATTGGTTGGGTCTTAGAATACAACACCAGAGAGACTCAGTAAATCAGTGTGCTTTCAACTTTGCAATACTGAACACCTTCCTCCAGCAGGCACAACCTGAGGGGAAGACAACATGTTGATGTCTCGTTGATGACTAGCTCCTGCCTAGAGCAGCATGTTGCTGTTTCAGATGGATTTGCCCTCTGGACAAACACTTAGCACAACCTCAACTTAATCCAAATGAGCAAAAATAGAGGCCATCCCACTGTAACATTGGGCCTCACCTCGAATCAACTATGTTGGGTAGCAGGCAGAAAAAACTGATATGGAGTTACAAGGATTATTCTATATTAATTCTAGTCAATACTGTATGGAAAATTGCTTTGGTTAGAATTGTTCAGTGCCCCTGAATGGCACGGCAGTCATTTCATTGCCTTGCAGTTACCTGCACTTTTAGACCAGGGTTCAAATCAGTAGAATACCAAACAGCGAGTTCCTTCTGGTGCGTAAGGATTCCGGTCTAGACTTCCTGGGTGAACGAGTGACACAATATAAACTAGAGCAGCATTTGATGTGCTATCTCAAAATTTGCTGTTAAAAATGCACTGGGAATTTCAACTGTAAAGCAGGGCCTTAATCACAAATATGTATGTATAGAATGTATAAAGAATTGGGAATTTAGTATACTTTTTATATCCTTACTGGAGACACATGGTCAAATTATGAAATATTTGTGTGCTTCATAAATAGTGAAAATCAGCACAAAATTATTATGGCACTATAATAAACGTGTCTATATAAAGGCATTCCAAAATTTCTTGGACACAGTTTTTGGTGAGTTTGCTTTTGCAATCAGTCACTGATGCTTGGCATCAGTCAGTGTCAACAGTGGTCCTAACAATACAAGTCTTTGTGACTTTCGCTTGTGTACACCACTTAGCCATAACCAAGTCATTTGCAGTAGGCCGAAGTCCATCTTGCCACCTGGCAGTTTCTCTGGGCAGGAGAGATGTGATCCCAGGAGCTGAGAGCAATTTGGCTCCAGCAACAGCGCAGGTGGACTCTTTCAGGCCTTGGCCCTCATGTCTACCCTTCATACGTATGAAGCTTCTCCTACTCATGGTGATTTGTATGCAGTGCCTGAACAACACTGATGCATGGATAGCAGCCAAGTCAAGGATTTATTTAAAGCAATGAAAAAAGGCCTGGCCAAGTCTTACCTTAACCGGAATACACCTGTGCTACCTTATCCAAAACTATGGAATCGATGTCATGGCTATGGAATGGAATAATAACAGTAGGATTGTTGTTGGGGGAATTATTATTGTAAAAGCAGTATAAAAGAATGTAAGGAATTGCATATGTGTCTCTACGTGTGGGAATGCATATTATGTAATGCTTATATCCCTGCTCTTGTAATTAAATGTGCTCTAGCGTGTCAGTAGCTTGTTATATGAAAATTGTGCCACCTTTCTCCTGTCTCACCATTGTATTTGTAGGGGGTGCACACATCTGATAGTGTAGAAATATCTGGCTTTTTGTGCATAGGCCTCTGAGGTGTTTTTATTTCTTTAGGAAACAAAAATTATATGATTGAAATAGAATGAAATAGACTGTTCATCGCTGCATAATTTGCTTCCCCTTACACTGAATCTATCTCCCCTAGCAGGGACCATTATAAGGAATACAACATTTGTTGATATGAAGGCAGTGAATAGTAGTCTACATGAAGGCCAATTACTGGAAACATTTTGTAACATTTACATTTTGTGTAATTTTCTGCTGGACACATCACATTCGACTGACAGAATGAGGAAAGCCATGTCAAGTTGAGTTACAGCCAGGGGAAAGTAACAATGACATGTCCTTCAAGAAATGGTGGTAACAGTTTTTTTGTGACATTTTAACAATGACAGTATACTGTATTTTATCATTACATCTTTTGTAATGATCAAAATCCACGACCGGTTTCCTACAGTAAATAAAAACCTGAAACAAAATATGTACCTCTGTCTGATTTAGGCTGTTATTTTAGGCATTATTATTCCAACAACCAGCAGAAAACAGCAGTAAAATCTCATAGCTCTGAGCTGTCAGCTTCTTCTGTGTTATATGCTCAGCCAGAGAGTTCACCCTTCCTCCATTAACTCCAACCAGCTAGGAACACGCATTGGCTTCCTAAGAATTCCCTTGAATTCCTAGAATTCCCTGTGGTATCAACAGCCATTGCTATTTTTTAAGTTTGAGAATGATACCGATCGTTCTGACGGTCTTCTTTCTGTCACCTCTCTCGATCTCTTTCTGATCTGAATAATGCCCTTTAAAAATCTGTGACAAACATCAGCAAAGCCTGTTGTTTCATTTAAGTAGATGATGTATGTTATTTCCACAGCCCTTAGCTGATGTCATTCCGCTTGCATTAGGGGACCTGTTGCACTGCTCATAAATACTGATTGGATAGTCCACCTGGCATGGTGGACTCCACATTCATGGCACACACCTAATGTGTTTGTAAATCACAATGTTACAGAGTTTAATGTGCTAAGCTCTTTAGGGACCATGGGAAGAACTCAATTGACATTCAGTACACCAGGGAGGTTCCCCATGGATTCTAAAGTGTGATTGACAGTGGAAACGGAATTCTAGTCCAAATTAATTTCTTGTCCTGCACACATCGTGAGTTCAAACTGTATTTAACATAAACAAGAATTTTATCAAATATCTTTATCAAAATGTAAAACAAACCTTAATTCAACATTAATACTCTCTTTAGAACACATCGACAAACACTGAACACTAACTTTGCTTTTGGCCACAACATCCATATGGCATAACGCAA
Source organism: Esox niger (assembly GCA_016801105.1). NCBI lineage: Eukaryota > Metazoa > Chordata > Actinopteri > Esociformes > Esocidae > Esox > Esox niger. The sequence goes on along the minus strand of JACXGJ010000236.1, from coordinate 7,199 downwards.
CCATGCACACACATCCCATTATCGATTCTGCCAGTCGTCCTGCCAAGGCAGCCAAGCGAGACCAACACCACCTCCTAGAGTCTAGGATCGATTTAGCCAGGTAGGAAAGGGGGCCGCCTCATCTCTTCTCTAGCCTCCAGGTAGAATTTACTGGATGGTAAACTCAACGTGACATCCAGACAGTTCACCACTGACAGCACAAATGTTTCATCTCCCAGGGAGATGAAATTTCACTGCCATTTTGTTTCAGCTGGCAGTAAAATAAGAGGTAGTGTTATTTAGGGAGTGAGAGAGGGGTGTTGATGGGGAAGAGATGGTGAAAAAGGATATATATTGATGGAGATCAATGCACCATTGTTTTGCCAAAACCATATCAAGTCTTTGGCGACACCACAGTGTTTGAAATATATTTGTATTTAAATTATGTTTATAAAGGAATACAAATATTATTTAGGAAGGAATTGGCCATTCTATTATAGGCAAGACCACATAAAAAGCCTGACCCAATAAAACGTAATGAAAGAAACAACAAAGACAGAAACAATGTACAGTCAAATAAAAACATTCCCAACAAAGAATGACCATAATGACCACCCCTAGGCCTTCCAGAAGTTGCTATGTAAACCTAAACTCACTGGCCATTTATTTAGGTACAGTTGCTCATTAACATAAATAGCCAAACAGTGAATAATTTGGCTGCTACTCAATATACACCGATCAGTCATAACATTATGACCACATGCCTAATATTATGCAGGTCCCCCTTTTGCTCCCAAAACAGCCCTGACCCGTCGAGGCATAGAGTCCACTAGACCTCTGAAGGTGCGCTGTTGTATCTTGCACCAATGTGATAGCAGGAGATCCTTTAATTCCTGCAAGTTGCGAGGTGGGTTCATGTATTGGACCTACGTATTTGTCCAGCACATCCCACAGATGCTCAACTGGATTGAGATCTGGGGAATTTGGAGCCCAAGTCATCACGTTTAACTCGTTGCTGTGTTCTTCAAACCATTCCTGAACTGCTTTATGGCAGGGCGCATTATCCTGCTGAAAGAGGCCAATGCCATCAGGAAATACCATTTCCATAAAAGGGTGCACATGTTCTGCAGCAATGCTCAGGTAGGTTGTATGTGTCACATTAACATCCACATGAATGGAAGGACCCAATGTTTCCCAGCAGAACATTGCCCAAAAAATTACACTGCCGGCTTGCCTTCCTCCCATAGTGCATCTTGGTGCCATGTGTTCTCCAAGTAAGCAATGCACACGCACCTGGCGGTCCATGTGATGTAAAAGACCAGGCCACCTTCTTCCATTGCTCCGTGGTTCAGTTCTGATTTTCACGTGCCCATTGTAGGCACTTTCGGCAGTGGTCAGGGATCAGCATGGGCACCCTTACTGATTTGCGGCTAGGCAGCCCCATATGCAACAATCTGTGATGCACCAAACATGGCGGTTCCATCATCTCACCACCAGCTGATCTGGAATTTTCCCTCACTAGGAGAGATCAGAGAATAATGGCCAGACTCCACAAATATTCAAATATCTATTCTTTACATTGAACCTTAAAGCAGATGAAGACAAGGGGGTCCTACCCAATATTAGATATGTGTACCGAAAGTGGCCATTGTGTCCCAACACCTTGGAACCATGTAGACAATATAATTTCATTGGTATTTCTGATCAGTCATGTATTTATGATAGTGATGTATAAATGACAACCTACCGCTTTTATTATATTATGAAGCTTTATCTCAGTCAGAAATCTCAGAGGCTGTCAATGCTGACTGAAGGGAAGCAGCGGGTGTTTGTGAGACGACGTTACCTGGCACAATCACAGAGAACCCAAAATATATCAAATGACTAGCAGATGGGTGCTATTCCTATCTATGATGTCTGCACTTTGTGTGGGTACCCAGGACCAGAAGAAGCAACTGATCTTCTGCTAGTGTATTGTATTACTTCATCATGGAATATTCAGAGAGGAACGCTCACATTTTTATAGCTGGATGGATTTGAACCCATGTTGCAGCAATACAAATGTGCCACCGAAGGGCCAGACTACCCTAGGCCACAGGAACTCTCAGACATCCCCACAAAATTGTATAGAGTTCTAATGAGGTGAGCCTCATGACTCTTTTCCCTCACAGTTTGTGTCAACATGTGGTTTGGTGTGTTTGTTGTCCTCTCATTAAGCTTCAAAGGGGACTGCCTTACTGTTGCTTGTTCTTTTATTCAGGAGAGATATAAACTGACATCCCGGTCAGATTCAGATGGTGAGTCTTCAGAGAGCCATGGCGAACCCACTAGTCTTTAAACGACTATAGCGTTCTTAAGTCTGCCTGTGGGCTGCCCACAAACCAACCCTTTGACCGTCACACACACACACACATACTCGCATGCAGAGTGAGGGTACACTTTAACTCTACTATTAGTCATTGGCTTGCTGTGGGGCAGGCACATTCCTGCATTTTGAAAATGCACACTTATATTGCCATTAGGCCCATAGTAAAATAATAGTATAATATATTAAGTTGATACTATAAATAATGTAGTAAAAAAAAATAAAGTGGTTAATGGTACAAAATGTAAGGTTCTCAGATGGTACCCAATCCCTAGCCTCGTATGATCATCCTTATCTTGCAAACTCACATTCTGTTTCTCTCTACTCTGCTGTACTTTTGTTTTCTTCTGTCCAAGTTATGGGTGGACCATCAGCATTCCCTAATAATCTGTGACGGGGTTTTAGTTGATGACGACCACAAAAAGCGTGAAATAAAAAACGAATAAAAGCCAAACACATTCATTGCCAATTCTAAATGAACATCTTTGAACATCTGTTAATGGTTACCTTAATTCAATGTATTATTCATGAATGCTTTTGTGGTTATCTGCATTTGATTTCTCAAATACGTATCTTTTGGTTGTGTAAAATGGTGCCTTATATGTACAAATTGCCTTTATGCAGACAGCAATTGTTATTGATAACAGACATCCTAACTAAGCTAAATAAACATAGTTGCGGCCAGTATTGATGTTTACACAGAACGAGATAAGGGGCTTTATAAAACATCATATTTCATTGTTTTGATTGGTTTAGGCTTTACCAACATGTGTGTATCAAGACTGATGTGTTGAGTGAATCAGAATGTGAGCTCACGAGTTCAGGATGGTCGTATGAGGCTATCCAATTCCAACGTTACCCTTAGACTCACAAATGACACCCCACGTAGACATAGGACAGTCATGTTCAGGTGACTGCCAAGTTAACTGTCCCATAATAAAGCAAACCACATGATCATTAAGTTATGGAGTTATATAGAAAATGAACACTATAATTAGCTGAGGCATTTCATGCCATTGTTCATTGAGGAATTGCTTTCTTAGAATTCACTGAAAGCTGTCATACTGCCTGCATTGCAATGTATCCACTAGCAATGTCCAAGCTTGAGTGTTGCATGGGTTAAATTCTCGGTGACTTAGTCTCGATGGTTTAGTCTCAAAGGCTGCTGCTTGCATTCCGTCTGACTTGAACATTCCATAAATTCAAGTGTTTTTTGTGGTTGGTTTCCAGTGCAGTGGGTAAAATGTCACATTGACACGATACTGAGGGCAATGAGTGTGGCCTGCACACTATTCCATTAGTCACTTAAGATTTTTGTCAGGAGCATTACCGTATGCACACGTGCGTTGTTAGCAATTCAGGGTTAGCAAATCAGCTCAGATGACATCTGAATATAAAGTAAACTAACCTTTATTTCAAATGTAACTATGTTTTACTTTCATCCCTAACCTAATGCCAACCATAAAGCCTACAAATGCATTTAAAAATGTAGGATTTGTCACAATGTTTTGCATTTTGTTGAATTTTGGTACTGAAAATTTAGGGAAATGTACACAAACATACAAACAAACTAGATTTGAACAGGTTTTTGTTATGTAAAATAACAAGACAAAGATAAATCATCTCTGAATATTTTACAGTTTTACAGGCCGGGACAGTGACAGAAAGTTCAAACTAGATGTCATTACACACCTGCCATCATTAAAAGTGACTCTGATTAATCACAAATAAAGTTCAGCTGTTCTAGTAGGATGTTCCTGACATTTTCTTAGTTGCATCACAGAGGGATCTCATTGTTGAAAGAAATCAGTCAGGAGAGGGGTACAAAATAATTTCCAAAGCATTAGATATACCATAGAACACAGTGAAAACAGTCATCCTCATGTGGAGAAAATATGGCACAACAAGAACTGGAAATCACTCCAAAACTGATGAAAAGACAAGAAAAAAACTTGTCAGTGAGGCTTCCAAGAGGCCTACAGCAATGTTGAAGGAGCTGCAGGAATTTCTGGCAGGTACTGGCTGTGTGCTACATGTGACAATCTCCTATATTCTTCATATGTCTGGGCTATTGGGTAGGGTGGCAAGACAGAAGCCTTTTCTTAGAAAGAAAAACATCCAAGCCTAGCTAAAGTTTGCAAAAACAAACATCAAGTCTCAATGTGTTATGGTCTGATGAAACCAAGGTTGAACTTTTTTGCCATAATACCAGAAGGTATGTTTGGCACTAAAACAATACTGCACATCACCCAAAGAACACCATACCCACAGTGAAGCATGGTGGTGGCTGCTTTTGAGGCTGTTTTTCTTCAGCTGGAACTGTGGCTTTAGTCAGGGTGGAGGGAATTATGAACAGTTCCAAATAGCAGGAAATGTTGGCACAAAATCTTCAGGCGTCTGTTAGAAAGCTGAAGATTAAGTTCACCTTTCAGCACGACAATGACCCAAAGCACACATTCAAATCCACAAAAGCATGGCTTCACCAGAAAAAGATTTACGTTTTGGAATGGCCCAGTCAGAGCCCAGACCTGAATCCAATTGAAAATCTGTAGGGTGATCTGAAGAAGGCTGTGCACAGGAGATCTTAGATCTGTTCTCGCAATCTGACAGATTTGGAGCGCTTTTGCAAAGAAGGGTGGGCAAATATCTCCACGTTAAGGTGTGTCGTGCTACTAGACTCCTACCCAAAAAGACTGAGTGCTGTAATAAAAACAAACGGTGCTTCAACAAAGAATTAGTTTAAGGGTGTGCAGACTTATGCAACCAGGTTATTGTAAGTTTTTTATTTTAAAGATTTCAGTTTCTTTTTCAATTGAATCACTTTATAAGTCACATTAAAGATGGAAAAATCACAGACACCTGGCAATCTGTAATCATCAAGATTGAAAAAAATGCTTGAAATGTTCCACTTTATTTGTAATGAGTCTAGAATATATGAAGTTTCACTTTTATTTGAGTTACGGAATTAAATGAACTTTTCCACGATATTGTAATTGTTTGAGATGCACTTGTAAATTCCATTGGAGCTGTTTTTGACATATTGCAGATTTATTTGTTGAGAAGTAGAAGAATATATGAAGTACTCTGGACTTTTTGTCCATCTTTATGGGAAAGTGAGTTGCAGTTTGGGAAATATTGCTAAAAACACATTGCTATGGTTACTGTGGTTGCAATATCTAGACTGTGGTAAGAGATATTTTCGGTCATTTTTCTGATTTTAATAGGTGAGATGTATAGAGACTGAAACAAAATTATTTTGTGGAGCTGAATGCACACAATCGTTGATAATGATATCTAATGTAATATCTGATATATGAAATAGGGAGCCATGTTTGTGTATCTGATTCAGAAAATGCTTTGCCCTGGAGCTGTTTTGGAAAAGTCAGAAAAATACTATTGTCATGTTTACTCCGGTTGAAGTAGCTAGAGTTTGGTAAAAGGTAGATATTCAAAACATTTTCTAAATAAAAAAGTAAAAAAGTTTATCTACATTTACTTTCCTCCATGTTGGTTAGTCTAATTCAGATAGTGCTTTCCATCAGAGCAATTATTTATATGTTGGGTAAAATCTTGTCGCTCTGGTTACTTTGGTTGCAGTATCAAGTTTGGTAAGAGATATATATTATTTTTTTTCTGATGCAAATAGCTGAGAAGTAGTGGAATGTATGAAACTCAAACTTTTTGTCTCGCTGGGAAAGTGTATTATTAGTACCATAATTCTAAAATGCAGCTGTAGATTACTGTGAACTTTTTCAATTAATTATATTTTTCACACATTTCAAAAGAACAGATATAGAATCAAAACTAAAAACACAAAAATTACAAGTTATGTTTTTGGCACATTTTGTAGACCACCTCTCCCTCTGAATGCGCAGCACCCATTTTGTCACTACACAGTTTCTCTAATAGACTGATAGACTAACCAGGTAGTTAACTAACTTCAGCAAGCAGTTGTGGTTGTTTCTATATGATGGATCGGTTCAAACAAGAACAAACATCTAAGCTTGCATAACAAAATTCTGCGACTCTTTGTGCGAGACTGAGCAAGCAATCATTTGAGGTAGGCACAACTAACGTGATCATAAAGTAAGCATAAGGCACACACACAAGACATTGAAAGTAAGTGTTGGCAAATGAAGGACATAATTTTGATAAAGTGATGACGTCGTCAGCAAAGCCCACCTTTACTGGCTCCAATCTGGCTGTCTACTGTAGTGAAAGTGAAACATTTGCATCCAGAAAACTTTTCTATAGTCTGACATACAAACTGAAAAAAATGCTGTCTAGTTAGCTATTGCAGTTTGAATATATTAATTCAATAAAAGGAGGGCGATTGAACATTTAACTAGTTAGCAGACTACACTGCTAAATACTGCAACGTTTTCAATTACAAGATTAAGAAAGCAACCATTCGAGCATGTGCTCCCCTATCAAGTTATCACAACAGGGTTACTATTGCCATCTAAATTAATTTACATTTAGAATTTATCATTTCACAGCACCATATATAGAAAACAGTAAATATATATCCTTGGTGTATTTGTTACTCACCACCAACTTTGTACCACCAAACAACACAGAAACAACCTCCTCTAACGTAAAACGTTGTGGCCGCTTTGAAAGAAATTATAAAAACAAAAAAAGTCAAGTGACAACATATCAATCAATCAAATTTATTTTATAAAGCCCTTTTTACATCAGCAGTTGTCGCAAAGTGCTTTCACAAAACACCCGACCTTAAAACCCCAAGGAGCAAACAACAGTAGTGTTGAACTTCAGTGGCTAGGAAAAACTCCCTATGAGAGCCGAAATTTAGGAAGAAACCTAGACAGGAACCAGGCTCCGAGGGGTGACC